>SNQJ01S0075771.1:1606-33218 GCA_010110895.2 Picea sitchensis
CACATCTATTTTTTTTCTAAAAACTTACTAAGTTTTCCTCCACAGGAGGTGCCAAAAGATATCTTTTAGTCTAGTTAGGATTTCGGGGATAGGCATCCAAATAACTCCCCGTTATTTGGTTCTCACATTTTCAAAACAATAGAAGTTGTCAAATAGGGAACTTTAAATCCTCCAAGTCAAGTGTTCTCAACACCATAAGGCAGGGAGATACCCATGAAGGGTTGAAGGCTGAGGTCCGGTTGTTCTGTGCGTCCCCCCTTGAGGCACCCACCTCTTGGACGGGATCCAGCCCGTGACCCATTTCTTAGGCCGAAAATATAAATGCCGCACTTTGACCAAGGTACCTAGTGACCAAATATCGCTAACGCTTTCAGGATACACACCCTCTACCCCTCATTATAACTGATTAGTTCATCCTTCACTAGTTCCTCTTCCGGTGGCTTCATACCCCACCGTTGAGTACTATTGGAAGGTCCAGTGCTATTTGAGAGGAAGGAAATTACGTCTTTTAAGACATGAGCATTTGTTTTCTTTGTTCTCCCATGCGTACAAATTCCACCTACCCACATATGTGTTTCTTTATCAATTGATTTGTGTATGACACCCTTGTGGTTATATCTAACTGTGAAATATATTGTGAAGGTCCAGAAATTACAACAAAAGATCTTGTTAATTTATTTTCTCTCATCACCATTTGCACACATCCACTTAGCTAGTCAGACATCATAGGGGACCCACATAACCCCCACCATTCTAAACGCTTTCTAAATCTCCCTCCTATTTTAGGAGTTCATAGTCTCACCAACTCACCAGCCCCACCTTATCACACTCCTGTGAGTACCACTATCTTAGGATCAACTTTGCTTGGTTCAACCCTACTTGGGTCCACTTCCCAAGGTCAAACACTCACCCTCTCTCCTTTACAAGGACTCAGGGGGCCACCTTCTCCTCAAGGGGGAAGTACAAACCCACCTAGTCCCCCTCAAGGGCTAGGTTCACAAAAAACTCACACCATGGCTAGAACTAATCCTCCACCACCACTCTAGATGCCATATTTGGACTCTCTCAACATACCAGATCTAAGCAAACTCACAAATGATCCTATATTGCATGACCCCACATGGCCTACAATGCCTACCAAACTACCTTCAAATATCCCCAAGTTTGAAGGAAAGGCAAGAGATGACCCTGCCAACCATGTCATGACTTTCCACTTATGGTGCTCTTCCAACAACATTATGGATGATTCCATCCAATTACGATTATTTCAACACACACTCACTGGCCCATCATCCAAGTGGTATGTAGACGAAAAATCAGGGTCCCATGCGACTTTCAAGTCCTTGGCCAAAGCATTTTTGACCTTCTTCCAATTACCAATTTGCCATGACAATGGTCTTGAACTGCTCTCTGATTTTAAACAAACCTCATCCACACATATTGCTGATCACATTCACGAGTGGCGTCGACGACGTAGCTTGTGCAAAGAAGAAACCACCAAACAACAATGTCTTGATTGGTTTCTCAGATCATTTGTCTCTCTCCTCGGTAAAGATGTGGCTTCCACCTTCCCTCAATCATAAGAAGAAGCCATTAGTAAGGCTTAACAATATGATCTCATCTATTCACAATCAGGATACTTGTACACAGTACTTATTGATCTCCCAAGACCTGTGCCATTTGGCCAAGACAAGCTTGGGATGTCTCACTCAACAAAGAAATTGATTGGTAACACCACACACCACAACCCCAACAACCACCAATGTATGACACACCTCAATATCTGTCGGCATATGGAGGAATCCCTTATTATCCTCCACCCCCTTATCAACAACCATACCCTGTTTCCCTTCCTCCACCCATCAGTGGGACATCGCCGACACCCACAATACGCCCACCTATCCAAACAAGTTCTGGTACTCCCTCTACCTCAGCTTATACTCTAAGTACTAGAAAAAGTGCCACACCTTCCTATGTACCTTATGGATCATTACCACAACATAATACATACTTTACATTTCCTGGCCCTCCACAGCCTATGGCTCCACCATAAGGACACCCTCACACTGGGATTAATTTTGTTCAACCCTCTCCCATTCAGCAATATCAAAATTTTGAACAGCTGAATACGGAAAATCCAACCCATCAGTCGAATAATGCCAAAATGAAAGAAAAAAATTAGAACAATAACAACCCAGGTCAAGGCAGAAATCACCCCCAACAGAACCAACCTACTGGGGGCAACCAGAATTAAGGGACTCAGAACCCCCAGGGGGGAAAAAACAACAGACGTCAAGGGAAAAATAAAAATAACCTTCGAACCAAATTCCCTTGTGCCATTTGCGGTGAGTTCGGTCACTATACTCATCATTTCCCCCAAATCCTTGATTTTAAATGGATGAAANGAAACAACATGATGTATACTATCCATACATGGGTGTTGTATCTGCATGTTCATTTTCCTTCATGTCCAAATAACTTCATCAATCTTGTGGTCCAAAACCCATGACTAGGGTTGACATCAATGACAACAACCAATCTTCCAACACCTGGAGGATGTGTTGTTCATATAATTTACGTCGTTCGAGGTCATAATCATCTTATTGCTTGGTCAGTTTTTGTCGGGCGGGATGTAGACACCTTATAGCCTAGTATAAGAGTCTGTGTGTGTGATTATTCTTGTGCTAAGAATCATGTGCCGTATCAAGAGTCTCGGGCCCTTTAAAGGAAGGGTTTCCACTCTTGCAACAAACCTGACGAAGATTACTAGTTTCGGACCGAGCAGTCGGCCAGGAGCCTATCTGAACTTCTCTCTCTCCAGAGAAGAGAACTAAGATTAAACGCCTTGCTTTCCTGTGCAGAAATAGTAAAATTCACTACCATGGGTTCTTCCTTCCATGTTCGTACTGTGCACAACCCAGTTTGGTCGTTCATTGTTGCAGTTACTTGTAGTGCGCCTTATGCTTTTGGTCATTCATGGTTTGCAGCTACTTGTTGTGCGCCTTTGTCTACTTGCTATGATCATTGTGGTTGCGTCTTGTAGTCATCGAGTGGCAACGAGAGTCAAGTGTGTCTGCTACTACTACACGCGCGCACACACCTTAACCACAAAAAAAAAAAAATTGGCACCGGTTATCAGAGTTCTTGTCGTAACGAGCAGGTCGTTACAAAGATCAATTCTTAGATCAATGGTCCAGATTCATTTTGGTCATTCGTGACTCCGGGGCCACGGGATACTCAAACTTTGAGAGGTTCAATCCCTCCAATGTGTATTTTGTGAAGTAGATCAGATGGTTGATTTTTTATCTGAAGTTTAGTGGATGGTCCGCGCAACCTCAACAAGGCATTGTTTTTATGGTCTTCTCATTGTGTGCTTTTTAGGATCTTGACCGTGAATATTATTTATTAATAGATGGTCAGATCTTACTTTGGTGCTTCAGCCCTTTAGGACTCCAAGTTACTAGAACTTTGAGGTAGTTCATTTCCTTTGAAGTGATAACCTACCGAATACGTCATAAAGCAGTGGTGACTACTTGTTATCGGTTAACACCTCTACTTATGCTATCCTTCCACCATGCTTGATCAATGTTTGAGAACTCTCTCAAAGTAGATCAATGATTAATGTTACCTCGTGATTTACGCTTTACTCTATCCTTCCACTATACTTGATCAACAGTCGAGAATTCTCCCAAATTAGATCAACGATTAGTGTTACTTCGTGATTTACGATTAATCTATACTTCCACTGTACTTGATCAACGGTCGAGAATGCTCCCAAATTAGATCAATGATTAGCATTAACTTTAGCCTTCGGGTAAACTTTCTTGTTCTTGGCTTCTTTTATCTGGAGTGGTCAACGCCATATTTGACTACTGCTACACAAACCTGATCTGACAGTTCCATTGTTCCCACTCCAAATCTACATTTTTCGTTAGTTCGTTTAATTCGAGACTCGGGATATTTATGGCTTACACTATCCTTCCACTAAAATCGATTGGATGGTCGAGATTTCATCTGATGTCCCTCCTTGATCTTAACGGCTAGGAAACCTCATGAATCTCATGCTTCGGATCTATCGATTGATATCTAATTCTTCCCAACCACTGACTTCCCCTCAACTTGACGGTCCTGGACTCTCCCTAAATGATAATGGACGGCTCATGTGCATCATCTCTTCTGAGCCTCCTATGCATCATCTCTTATGAGATTTTGGGTTTATACTTTTATTCCAACTGAACCAATATCGTTGATTGTTTGGGAATTCGATTCCTATCATGTTTCTGCAATGAGCTTTCCTTTGTGAGATTAAATTAATATTTCTTTCTTATGATCTATTTCATCGCCATTTCTCCAAATCTTTTTAAAAACTGTTTGTGCATTCATTTATGCATTGATCTTCCGCCACTAACCCTCCTGAGATCTTTATTCCTTGTACTTTGTTATTCCTTCTGTACATGGATTCTTTGCATGCTACCTCTCCTGAACTTTAGAATCATAGGATGATTGTTGATCTTATCGTGATCAACAATGATCACGAATTGCTTCATCCACTAGGTGATATTCCTTTTTCTCTGATTACTGTACATTTTTTACTCATGTTTCCATCAATGACAACACACTACTAATACTATCAACACTTAACCAAGTCTGCTACAAGTGTGAATTTGGTTATGAAACCAACTAATTTACATTTAATGTATACCCAAAATTTTGGAGGATGGTTAGGGGCTCACACACTATTTAATGGGTGCGTGGACCAAGGACTCTATACACTAACGAATTCAGAGTTTATTCTTGTAAACCATTTCCAAGGGCACGAAAGTTGTGAGCTACACCGTAAAGCATGCCAAATGGTACCTTGACATAATTTCGAGAATTGTATACTCATTTTGCATGTTTTTTCACCAGGAATCCAACGGTGCACTATGTTTATGCATTTGAGAAATATGTCAAAAGGTCATTGTAAAAAAAAAGTATTTGAGAATTAATAGAATAAGGTCTCTATTGGAAGCGAACCAGGAGAGGTATCCCAAATTGGGTAAACTCCTCTTTTTCCATCTTCTGTATGTGATTTCATTATTGTTGTTCATTTCAAGCTCAATAATTTTGCAAGTTATTTTATCATTAAAGTGGATTTGGTTAGATAAGTTGTTCACATGTAATTTGCATCTAATCAAGCCATCATTTTATTTCAAGGATAAAGTAGATGTTTTTACATATTGAAATATTAATAAGAATCTAAGGATTTTTCAGATTAGTTGAAACATACATAGATGATTTAACTATGTATGGTAATACTTTTTAAGAAGACATGAATAACCTTGACAAATTCCTCAAAAGATGTCAAGAAACAAATAGTTCTCTTGGTCATGAAAAGTATCATATGTTATTATCTGAGCGAATTGTTCTTAGTCATCATATATATCTTATAGGTATTTTGGTAGATCCTGCTAAAGTAGAGGCAATATCAAAACTTTTGTTTCTCACAACTTGGAAGGATGTGCATAGTTTCTTTGGCCATGTAGGATACTATCTTTGTTTCATTAAAAAAATTAGTAATACTACATCTCCTTTATTTACATTTATTTCAAAATATAGTGAATTTTAATGGACTAATAAATGCCAATGTACTTTTGAAGCCTTGAGATAGAAACTATATGTACCACAAACATTAAGGGGACCGAATTGGTCCTTTCTCTTCCACATATCTATAGATGATTCTAATACAACCATTTGAGTAGTACTTGGACAAAAATAATAAAATTGGCCTTATGTTATGTACTTCATAAAAACAAATCTTGATTCTAGAGAAGTAAACTATATGGTAACTAAAAAATAATTTCTTTCTATTGTCCATGCCATTGATAAATTTCATCGTTACATAACTAGCTATCTCGTCTTTGTACGTATTTATCATTTTGTTAATTTTTATCTTATGAATAAACCAATTACCAATGGTAGAGTGAATAGATGGTTACTATTGTTGTAGGATTTTGACATCACCATCCTTAATAAACTAAGGAAATAAATTTTTGTTGTTGATTTCCTCTAGATGCTTTCCAATTGAGGTTATACTATTCATATTGAGGATGTTTTTCCCTATGAATATATACTTACATTTTATATTATAACACCTTGGTTTGTAGATATTGCTAACTATTTTGCTCTAGGAAATATTCCACAACATCGCTCACCAAAGGAATGACAAAATGTTGGACAAAGTACCATGCAATTTCATGTAATCATGGGTTCAAGGCCAACTCTTTCAAGAAATCCCATATCTTGTTATCTAACATTGTGTTCATAAAGATGAAGTCTATGACATCTTTAAAGCATGTCATGATGAGACTTGTGTGGGGAACTTTCGTGACAAGAAGATTGTCAACAAAATACTAAACTTGGAATATTATTGGCTTACCATCTTTCAGGATGCCAAGAAGTATGCCAAAAATTGTGACATTTATTAGAGGATGTAACAACCCTAATGAAGTAATTAAGTATCACGATTAAATATGTGTTTAATAAATATTAGTTCAATAAATATTAGTTTAATAAATTATTAATTTTGATTTTTTTAAGACTTATTTTATAATTTAATTGTATTGATAGATGGACCCATTAATAGGGGGATAAGGTGGTTGAGGCTTAATGGGGGGATAAGTTGGTTAAGGTTTAATGGGGGGATAATGCGGTAGGAAGAGAGGAGAAGGGGATAAGGCAAGGGAGAGGACTCGGGAAGGGGGAATTTTGGGGTGGAGCAACATTTTTCATATTAGGGAAGGTGAGAAAAAAAATTGGAGGGGTAAGGAGAAGGGAGGAGGATTGTTTTGTGCTTACAAACTTGAGGACTTTCATAGGGGGCACCCATTTCTATGAATCTTGGGCTCGGGGGCCAAGAAAATGTAAGGAATCCCAGGGATAGGGAGCCGGATAGGTTGTTTCTAGCTAGCTGGGAGGTTAATTAGTTTGGGCAGAGCTTTAGTTTGGGTAGAGCTTCAGGCAGAGATTTAGAACAACATCAGTGATCCGGATTATTTTCGGCATGAAATGAGAGTGGAGATTTAATAAAGGAATGCACAGAGATATCGCATATATCCAACAATAGAAAAGAAATATATCAAATATGCAACCATAAACACAAAGATACAATAATACATGATTTATATTAATGAATAAATGTACAGAGACTGTAAAAATACAGAGTAAAAGACTCGCTAGAATGGTGGCAGCTTATCTCTGAGAAGAGATGTGACAGCTACTTGCATTCGCAAGAAGATGATTGCAATGAGGCTCTGAAGGAATTTTTACAATAAACAAGAATGCCAAAAGCCATCGACATCCAAAAACCTAACCCTAGGAGATGAAGTTCCAAAAGTCATGTGGGTCCCGTTTGGGTAAATTGGCACATCAACTTCCCAGGGTCGTAACTTTTGCATACGATCTCTGTTTTAGGCATATGATAGCCTGTTGGAAAGGTATCATTGAAGAGATTCATTTTGGGGCCTCAATAATGCCTTCAAAAATTATTGAGTTCGGTCGATCCCATAAAAAAACCTTCATTTAGGCCCTCAAAATGGCCCCGGAAGTTAAAACCTGCTAAAAATAGTAAATTGCCAAAATTGCTAGAAAACTATTTTGAGCCAGCTGGAAAAGGAGGGTGGACACCAAGATACACCTGGATAAATACTCCCTCCTTAGGAAGAAATTGTCTCCATTGCGTTGAGTTCCTGGGGGAGAGGGAAAAACATCTATTGAATCTGCATCTTGGTGAGCTACCTGTCTTCCTGGAGACATCGTGTTGCCTAGTTTGTGGAAGTCTGTCACGAACCTGTTGAGGTTGATGCTATTCAACAAGTCGAGATACATGAGAGGATGGTGTGCAAAAGGAATCTTTGCATTTTTTTATAGCCTTGTCGACCTGCCTTTGTTGGATAGAAGGTGCTTGGGGCGAGGCTGTAATGGTTGTAGTGTCCTTATGTTCTTCTTATGAATAGATTGTGAAGAAGATAAATTTTGCAGTATGAGATACTACCTTGCAGCACTTTTTAGGTGTAACAGTAGTCGTAACTACCTTTGGTCTTCTATAGAGATGACCCCCCAGAGAAATAATGACACTACGGGGTCGAGACTCATGAACAACATGGCGCTTCCACATATATGGTTGGACCAAGAGAACATCACAGACATCCAGTAGGGAAACATCACATGTGACATTCCCCAAAAATAAATATTTTTATTTTTGTGTGCTAGAAATTTATTTCCGTTTTTGGCAAATTCGAATCTGGAATTTTTTTGCCATTTTTGGAAATTTCGAATTTTGAATTAAATAATTGTATTTAATTATTGTGACAGATGGGTAGAGATATGTTTGGACTCAACTAACTATTTTACTATGAAACTTGTATCACAACAGAATATTTATATTAACTGCAGGAGGACAAATGGAACAACCATGTTAAAAAATCAACTGACTATGACTCCATGAGTGGGGAACAAGTTGGAACTTCCTATAGGCTGATGATTACAAGTGGAAAATTAGGGATTTGGCCACTGGAAGCCCCTGAAAATCAAGGATTAAGAGAGCTGCGAAAATCCCCAAAGGAGGGAAAAAGACCCGGGCAAAAAAAATAAAAAAAAATGATAAATAGCATATGCGAGGAGGTAGGACGCTGCCAAGTATGTTGGGGAAAATTTTCTGAGCTCTCTTGCTGTTATGAACTCTGTGGATTGAGTGTGAGGAAAGAGGAGCCTGCTGAAACATAATTGCCTTGTTGTTATGAGCACAGTTGAGTAAGTGTGAGGCAAGAGGATAACTGTTGGAATTGAAGGACATTGCCGAGGAGAAGTTTGCAAGTTCGCCCACATGGATTCATGGTCAGGATAGGGGGTGAATAGGGAAAGTAGACCTGGCTTCCCTATTCTACGGTTGGGAGGAATGTGGTTGTTCCCTTTGTCTTCTCGTGGATTGGATCTAGATATGTTAATTTTCCCCTCTCTATTATGAATGGCTATGGATTTTGATGTTATGTATCTATTGAATCTGAACTGGAATAAGTTACATTCTTTGTCTATATGACCCTTTTTGCATCTCGAGTATTGAATCTGATTAAATTGGATCTGTAAAGAATTATTCCCACTTTCTGTTTGGATGTTTTATCCGATGCTATGTATCTAATAATATTCTTTAACAATATGCAAACAATATATTAGATGTGTATAGAATGATAGAATTCGGGAGTTAAAGAATTTTGGAAACCCCCTTTTTTTTTCTTTGTTTCTTTCAGAATGGGCTATCCTTTCCTTAGTCAAGGTCTATGACGAATTTAGAGATTTTCCATTACAGAAAACTTTTATCCTGTTGTATCCTGCTCTGCGTGTAAAATTCTTAAGTCTTTATGATTTCAGAATTCGGGGATTGTTGTGGGTTGCGGTTCGACATTTGAAACCCCGAAATCTTGAGTCCCAAAATCTCGAAATGTTAGTTCCATGTTCTTTTCTTTTCACAATTTTGGGAATTGTTGTGTTCTGTTGTTTGACATTTGAAAACACGAAACCCTGAAACCCGAAATCCTAAAGTGTTGGTTCCACACCCTTTCACCTTTCAAAATTCAGGAATTGTTGTGTGTTGTGGTTTGACATTTGAAACCCCGAAATCCTGAGTCCCGAAATCCCGAAATGTTAGTTCCACATTCTTTTCTTTTCGCAATTTCAAGAATTGTTGTGTTCTGTTGTTTGACATTTGAAACCCCGAAACCCCGAACCCGAAATCCCGAAATGTTAGTTCCACGTTCTTTTCTTTTTGCAATTTCGAGAATTGTTGTGTTCTATTGTTTGACATTTGAAACCCCGAAATCCCAAACCTCGAAATCCCAAAATTTTAGTGCCTTTCTTTTCTCAATTCGGGAATTGTGGAATGTTGGAAGTTGGGCTATGAAAACTGTGAAACCCCGAAATCTCGAAATGCAGGTCTCACCTTTTCTATTCTTGCATTTCGGAAATTTGTGTATGTCAAGGTTTGGACACCAGAACTCGCAAATTTATGAATCCCGAAGTGCAGGACCCACTTTCCCTTTTTCGCATTTCTGAGGTTTGTATATGTGGTTGTTTGGGCAATTGCACTCGCGAAATCCCAAACTCTGAATTCCCGAAGTACTAATCACCTTTCGCATTTTCGGGAGTTGTAGTGTATTGATGATTGACTTTTGTGTTCACAAAAACCCAAACCCCAAAACCCCAAAGTACTCAACATATTGTCAGAATTTCAAGAAATGTTGTGTGTTGATGTTTGACTCTTGTACTCACAAATCCCTAAATCCTAAAACCCCGAAATGTTGACCCATAGTCGTTCTGTATTTCAGATTTCGGCAACAACAAGGTCCTTTGTTTTGTTTAGCACTTGTGATCACCGAAACCTGATTGACCTCTATTTCTTCAAAAAGCTGTAGGAACTTGGAAGAAACTTAATGTTATGGGAACAACCCTATTAATATAATGAATGCACTGGTGAAAGAACGTTGGGGAATATTCATCTCGGATAGAGGTGTGGGAGTAAAAGATCGTATTACAAGTCGATTGTATTGCATACATAGGGTAATATTCCTTTTTATGTAGGGTTTTTGTCATAAAATCCCCAAGGTTGCTTGTATTGTTAAGACTGCAATAGTGTTATAGGTACTAGCAGATAAGAGAGTAATTATAAATCTCAGGATATTAATTAAACATTGAAGTGATGAGTAAATACTCATTATATCGTCGATTAGAAAACTTAACTTGAATGGTAAGGACAATCGATGACAGTAAGGACTCTAACAAACCCTCAGACTCAAGCCTTCTAACAAAAAGCTTACTTTCTTGAGATCTCGAAACTTTTCAAGGATAAATGTACAAGTAAATTTTTTTTTTTTTTTTAGTGATTTTTTGAGGTACATTACATATGGTATCAGAGCAAAAGTTACAACACTGGGCCTGAATAGGGCCACATTAATTTCTTAGTATGTATTCTGATGTATGAAAAAACTAATAAATCTTGTGGAATTACAGACATAAAGCCTTTCTGTTTTGTGTTGAATAATGGCAACCCAAGAAGGTGCAGAAAATCAGGGTGGAAGAGAATCCGCAACAAGGACCTCCTGGAGATCCAAGACAGAATAGTGATGGAAGCTCACCCACGAAGGTGTTGGAAATAATGAGAAACCTTATTGTTGAAATACAGGCTTTCAAGGCCGACAATGAAAAATTGAAGAAGGCACAGTAGGAACAACAAGAGATAAATGAAGTCCTGCTGCGTAGTCTAGTAACCAAGAAAAGCCCAAAAGATGATAACCCTGAGGAAGAGGTCAGCAAAAGGGCCTCCAATAATTCTGGTGCAAAAACAGAAAAAGGAGACAGTTCGTCTGAAGGGACACCTTCTTTTGAAGACAAAACCATACCAGACAAAAAAAGAAAACAAACAGATCACCTTGAAGGAGAATTTAAAAAGATTAAACAAGCTACTTTTGATGGATAATTTAGGATAGGAGAAGAAGTCGAGGCATGGTTGTTGGACATCAAAAAATACTTCCAAATCTACAATTATTCCAGCAACATGAAGGTCAGAATGGCCATTTACAATCTGAAGGGAAAGGCCAGCATTTGGTGGCAGGACCTAAAATTGGCCAAGGGCCTAAAGGAGAAACAATTGGAATGGTTCGACTTCAAGAATTATTTTAAGAAATAATACCTTTCTGAAAGATATTATGAAAGGAAGACGAAATAATTTTATGAATTATGACTCGGACAAATGACTATGGATGACCTTATAAATAAATTTCTGTAACTACTAAAGTTCGTACCATACATCCGGGAGGATAAGGTAAAAATCCAGTGATTCTTAAGTTGTTTACCACAGTCCTACGGGGATAGAATTGAGTTTGAAAACCCCAAATCCTTGAGTGAGGCATTCAGGAAGGCACAAATGTGCTACGACCAGTATAAACAATGAGTAGAGTTTCCCAAGACTTGGAAGGATAAGAAACAAGATGGAATGCACTAGTGGAAGAAGGGATACCAGCCAGCTCCTTATCGCAATGTAGCAAAAAAATTTCCAAGGAAGGATTTTCACTCCAATCATCCGAATACGCAAGGTAGAGATAAACCTGTAAACCTGGGAACAAAGAAGTTTGGGGACAACTCCCATGAACCATTAAGATGTTGGGAGTGTGGAGAGCCTCATCTAAGGAGGAATTGTCCATGTCTAATTGCAACAAACAACACTACTGTCCACAATTTGCAAGAAGCCTCGACAGTGGGAGACATGGGTAGAAGTCTACATCAGATAAATGCAACCATAGATGCTCAACAAGCTGACCACCAGTCCTCAGTGATAGATATTGAAGGTAAAATCCATGACACTCGAATTTCTGTTTTAATTGACCCTGGAGCTACGTTAAGCTATATTACTCCCGATGTAGTAGAGTTGAATAAACTTAAGAAACAAAATCATGCAAAATCTTGGCTTGTACAACTAGCAATAAGGACTAAAAGAAAAGTAGTTAATTTTATTTCTGATCTTGAGTTCAGCTTAGATGGTCAAAATATAAGGACCAATATGAACATCCTACCACTAGGATCTTATTATATGATTATCGGGATGGATTGGTTGGAAAAACACAAAGCAATACTAGACTTTTATACAAAGATACTTAGCTACAAAGATAATTTTGGGATGGTGAGAACAACCCAAGGCCTACCAAAACCTATGTCAGCCAGACAAGTTTCAGCGATGCAATTCAAGAAATGTATTAGAAAGGGATGTCAAGTTTATTCCATCCAAGTAACGAATCTATTAGAAAAAGAAGATAAACCCAAGTTAGAAGACTTTGTTGTCCTATGGGAATTCAGAGACATGTTTGTTGATGAGATACCAGAATTACCTCCTAGAAGAGAAATAGATTTCTCTATAGACTTGTTACCCAGATCAACCCGTATCTCAAAATCACCCTACCGAATGAGTCTACCAGAACTGACAGAATTAAAAATACAATTACAAGAATTGTTGGACAAAGAGTATATCAGACCAAGTGTCTCGCCATGGGAGCACCAGTGCTCTTTGTGAAAAAGAAAGACGGTACTCTAAGACTATGTATCGATTATAGACAACTGAACAAAGTGACCATTAAGACCAAATACCCCTTACCATGGATAAATGCTTTGTTCGATCAAGTTGGTGGGGCCAAGGTCTTCTCAAAATTGGATTTACGATCCGGATATCATCAAGTTAGGATAAAAGACCAGGACATAAACAAAACAACTTTTCGAACAAGATACAGACACTATGAGTTTGTAGTCATACCTTTCCGACTCAATAATGCACCAACCACATTTATGTGCTTGATGAACAACATTTTCAGCCAGTACTTAGACAAGTTCGTAGTAGTATTTATCAACGATATTCTGGACTATTCTAAAATGGTGGAGGAACATGATGAACACTTACGACTAGTTCTTCAAACACTAAGGAAAAACAAACTATATGCAAAATTTGACAAGTGTGATTTTTATCAAAAAGAAATGCAATATTTAGGACATGTCATTTCCTCGGAAGGTATTGCCATAGACCCGGAAAAGATAAAATCCATTATGGAATGGCCAGTACCTAAGGATGTGGCAGATATCTGGTCATTCATGGGAATCACCAAATATTATCGTAGATTTATAGAAGGGTTCTCCAAGATAGCCTACCCTATCACGTCATTACAAAAGAAAGGGACCAAGTTTAACTAGTCGCAAAAGTGTCAAGACAGTTTTAACAAGCTAAAAGAATTATTGACATCGGTGCCCATCTTAAAGGTAGCAGACCTAGATAAAGAGTTCACAATATGTGTTGATGCAAGTAAAGAGGAACTAGGTGGTGTTCTAACTCAGGAAGGGCACGTGATTTGTTATGAGTCCCGAAAATTAAAGGAACACGAGAGAAATTATGTCACTCATGACTTAGAATTGGCAGCAGTAATACATGCCTTAAAAATGTGGCGGCACTATATAATGGGCAGGAAATTCTTACTATTGACAAATAGTAGGAAAGTGAAATATTTGTTTAACCAACCAGACCTTAATGCTACACAAGCAAGGTGGCTAGCCTTCTTGCGCGAATTTGACTTTGAGGTCAGACATATCAAGGAAAAGGAAAATAAAGTAGCAGATGCTTTAAGCAGAAGAGTCCATGGGTTATTTGAGATAAATATCAGCAGGGAAAAAAGTGATCTAGAACAAAGAGTAAAAGCAGCAAGAATTAATGATGGAAATTACACTAAGATGATGGAAGAATTGCAAAACAGTATCAAAAACTCATATACACCAGATATAAGTATCGACAAGAAGGGACTATTCAAATTTAAAAACAGACTTTACATACCAGATCAACAGAGCTAAAATTAACTATTCTAGACGAAGTGCATAAGAAACAATACTCTGGCCATCCAGGTTACCAGAAAACAGTAACAACACTCAGAAAACTATTTTACTGGCCTCATATAAAGGGCGAAGTAGCAGAGTACTTGGCTAGGTGCCAAGATTGTCAGCAGGTTAAGGCCAAACACCAACATCCAACCGGCCTATTACAGCCATTACCAGTACCAAAATGGAAATGGGAGACTATATCACTAGACTTTATAACAGGTTTGCCTAAAACTCAGAAACAAAATGATTCTATCATGGTTGTAATTGATAAACTCAGTAAGTTTGCACACTTTATTCCTGTAAAGTCTACCTTTAAAGATATTAACATTGCTGAAATATTCATGAAAGAAACTTTTAGACTACCTAGTATTCCTAAAATGGTGATTTCAGATAGAGAAGTAGAATTCACATCCACTTTTTGGAAGGAATTGTTTGCAGGTCTAAATACTAATTTGAATTTCAATATGAGTTATCATCCACAAACAGATGGACAGACCGAAAGGACAAACCAAATCATAGAGGATATGCTCCACATGTATGTAAGAACAAAACCGAACAAGTGGGAAGACTACCTACACTTGGTAGAATTTGCATATAACAATGGGTACCAAACTTTGGCTAAGTTGAGCCCCTTCCAAATGTTGTACGACAGAAAGTGTACAACTCTAATTAGTTGGGATAACCCAGCTGACAGACTCATGGTTGGACCAGAGATGCTCTAGGAAATGGAGAACATGGTAAAGAAAGTACAACAGAACTTGAAATAAGCACAGGACAGACAAAAGAGTTATGCATATCAGAAAAGAAGACACTTGGAATTTCAAGTGGGAGACCAGGTTTATTTGAAGGTAAAAGCCCGAAAAAGCTCACTGAAGTTGGGGAACTGTGCCAAGATGGCACCCAGGTTTTTTGGGCCCTTCAAGATACTGGCTCGAATTGGACCCGTAGCATATCAACTTGCACTTCCAGCTAATATAAGAATTCATAATGTATTTCATGTTTCTTTGTTGAAAAAGTATATTCATGACCCTACTCATATGATTGATTGGAACTTGGTGTAGGTGGAACCCGAGGTCAAGTTCCATGTGGAACCCCTGCGCATTCTGGACCGAAGAGAAATAACACTTAGGAACATAGTCGTCGCTCAGGTAAAGGTGCAATGGAAGCACTTTAGTCCTAAGGAGGCCACTTGGGAATTGGAGGGAGATTTGCAGAAATCTCATCCAATCCTATTCCAGGAAAGGAACGAACACTGAGGAAAGTGTTTCACTGAAGGGGGAAAGGATGTGACATCCCCTAAAAATAAATATTTTTATTTTAGTGTGCTGGAAATTTATTTATGTTTTTGGTAAATTCGAATCTGGGAAATTTTTTCCATTTTTGGCAATTTCGAATTTCGAATTTAATAATTGTATTTAATTATTGTGATTGTTGGGAAGAGATCTGTTCGGACTCAACTAACTATTTGAATATGACACTTGTATCAAAATAGAATATTTATATTAACTACAGGAGGACAAATGGAACAGTCATGTTAAAAAATCAGCTGACCATGACTCATGAGTGGGGAACAAGTTGGAACTGCCTCTGGTCTGATGATTACAAGTGGAAAATCAGGGATTTGGCCACTGGTAGTCCCTGAAAATCTGGGATTAAGAGAGCTGCGAAAATCCCCAAAGGAGGGAAAAAGATCCGGGCAAAAAAATAAAAATAAATGATAAATAGCCTATGTGAGGAGGCAGGACACTGCCAAGTATGCTGGGGAAAAATTTCTGAGCTCTCTTGCTATTATGAACACTGGGGATTGAGTGTGAGGCAAGAGGAGCTTGCTGAAACAAAATTGCCTTGCTGTTATGAGCATTGTTGAGTAAGTGTGAGGCAAGAGGATAATTGTTGGAATTGAAGGACATTGTTGAGGAGGAGTTTCCAAGTTCACCCTCATGGATTCATGGTCAGGATAGGGGGTGAATCGGGAAAGTAGACTTGGATGCCTTATTCTACAGTTGGGAGGAACGTGGTTGTTCCCTTTGTCTTCCCATGGATTGGATCCAGATATGTTAATTTCCCCCTCTCTATTATGAATGGCTATGGCTTTTGATGTTATGTATCTATTGAATCTGAACTGGAATAAGTTACATTCTCTATCTGTATGACCCTTTTTTCATATGGATTATTGAATCTTATTAAATCGGATCTGTGACGAATTCTTCCCACTTTCTGTTCAGATGTTTTATCCAATTCTATATATCTAACAATATGCTTTAACAATATGCAAACAATATATTAGATGTGTATAGAGTGACAGAATTCGGGAGTTAAAGAATTTTGGAAACCCCTTTTTGTTTTCTCTATTTCTTTCAGAATGGGCTATCCTTTCCTTAGTCAAGGTCTATGATGAATTTAGATATTTTCCATTACAAAAAACCTTTATCCTGTTGTATCCTTCTGTGCGTGTAAAATTCTTAAGTATTTATGCTTTCGAAATTCGGGGATTGTTGTGTGCTGCGGTTCGACATTTGAAACCCCGAAATCCCGAGTCCCGAAATCCCGAAATGTTAGTTCCAATTTCTTTTCTTTTCACAATTTCAGAAATTGTTGTTTTCTGTTGTTTGACATTTGAAAACCCAAAATCCCGAAGTGTTGGTTCCACACCCTTTCACCTTTCGTAATTCGGGAATTGTTGTGTGTTGCGGTTCGACATTTGAAACCCCAAAATCTCGAGTCCCAAAATCCTGAAATGTTAGTTCCACATTCTTTTCTTTTCACAATTTCGGGAATTGTTGTGTTCTGTTGTTTGACATTTGAAACCCTGAAACCTCGAACCCAAAATCCCAAAATGTTAGTTCCCCATTCTTTTCTTTTCGCAATTTTGGGAATTGTTGTGTTTTGTTATTTGACGTTTGAAACCCCGAAATCCCAAACCCCAAAATCCTGAAATGTTAGTGCCTTTCTTTTCACAATTCGGGAATTGTGGTATGTTGGATGTTGGGCTATGAAAACCGCAAAACCCCAAACTCTGAAATCCTGAAATGCGGGTCTCACCTTTTTTCGTTCTCGCATTTCGAAATTTTCTGTATGTCAAGGTTTGGACACCAGAACTCGCGAAGTTCTGAATCACGAAATCCCGAAGTGCGGGACCCACTTTCCCTTTTTCGCATTTTGGAGGTTTGTATATGTGGTTGTTTGGGCACTTGCACTCGCGAAATCCCTAACTCTGAATTCCCGAAGTACTAATCGCCTTTCACATTTTCGGGAGTTGTAGTGTATTGATGATTGACTTTTGTGTTCATGAAAACCTGAACCTCGAAACCCCGAAGTACTCGGCATCTTGTCACAATTTCGAGAAATGTTGTGTGTTGAAGTCTGGCTCTTGTACTCATGAAGCCCCGAATCCCGAAACCCCGAAATGCTGACCCACATTCGTTCTGTATTTTGGTTTTCGGAAACAACAGGGTCCTTTGTTTTGTTCGGAACTTGTGATCACCGAAACCCGATTGACCTCTGTTTCTTCACAAAGCTTTAGGAACTTGGAAGAAACTTAATGTTATGGGAACAACCCTATTAATATAATGAATGGACTGGTGAAAGAACGTTGGGGAATACTCATCTCAGATAGAGGTGTGGGAGTAGCAGACCGTATTACAAGTCGATTGTATTGCAGACATAGGGTAATATTCCTTTTTATGTAGGTTTTTGGTCATAAAAACCCCAAGGTTGCTTGTATTGTTAAGACTGTGGTAGTGCTATAGGTATGTGCAGATAAGAGAGTAATTATAAATATCAGGATCTTAATTAAACATTGAAGTAATGAGTAAATAATCATTATATCGTCAATTAGAAAAATTAATTTGAATGGTAAGGACAGTCGACGATAGTAAGGACTCTCACAAACCCTCAGACTCAAGCCTTCTAACATAAAGCTTACTTGCTTGAGATCTCAAAACTTTTCAAGGATAAATGTACAAGTAAAAAAACAAAAAAATTGGTGATTTTTTGAGGTACATTACATCACATAATACCTCATCCTTGAAGGGTTGGATGTCGTATGACAATTGACATTGTTGGCTGACATGAAGATCTCATCCTTGGAGAAGCCACCTGATGTTGTATGGTTGCGGGTGTGGTGTTGTTGACAATCCCAACTGTTTGATGGCCTCTGTTGAGATGAGTTTCTTCTGGCTTCCGCTATCAACAATAAAATGCAGTAGGGTCCCCGTCACCCACATATATGAATGAAAAGGGTGCTCCCCCTCTTCAGGATCTATTGGTTCTTCTAGTTGAATTTTTGTGGTTGCGACAATAGCAGTGGGGTCTGCGTCAATTATCTTTCCTTTACCAGTATTTTCAGAATCAAGGCTCGGCTCCTTCTCTTTGATCTCAGCCACCAATGATGGTTTTGAGTGACATTCATCGGTGTTGTGCCAGGGGATTTTGTTGAAATCACACCATTTTCCGATGTCCTTCTTTGTCTTCCCGTGACCCTTCTTTTCCTGTGGCTTGTACTGGTTTTAGGGAGACTATATGTTAAGGATGTCTTTTTCATACTTTGGTTGTTGCGGATTTGCAAACCTAAACTATCATTTGTTCTGGTGCTTACATTTCTCTCAATTTTAACAGTGTATCGATACGAATCACTGAGTGAAGAGATATTCATAAAATTCATTTCAGTTTGGATGTATCTGTGTAGAGCCCCATGGTTTTTCAGAACCAAATGTTGTTTGGAGTCTTTGATACCCATCTTGTTGCGCAAGGTATGGAAGGTATTGATGAACTCTGGAACTTCTTGGCCCCTCTCTTGCCACAATGTGGTCCATCTCATGTACTGGTCCTCATAGTTGCCAACAGGATAATATTGTTCCTTTACCGCATCCACAAAAAAATCCCAAGTGGGCTCGACCCCATATATTCTAGACTCCTTTGTGGAAATTTTCTCCTGGTAAGTTTCCCATCAATGTTTTACATGAGGGAGAGTTTTAAGGAGTTTGAAGGTGATCTTTTATTTGTCAGAAAAATTGTGAACAGAGAAATAACCTTCTAGCAAAGTTAAGCATTTTTCTAGGGCTTCTGCATCTATCTGTCCTTCAAATACAGAAATATCAAAATTAACTTGTACCTTGAAATGTGAGGTTCTTCCAAAGTGGTTGCTTGATGAATATGAACCTATTTCTATCAATAGGAGCTGAAGGATGTGAGAAAAATTCTCCATCATTTCATCCCTCTGTCACGTGAGAGCTTTCTCAAGCAACAGACGGATAGGATCGTCTGCTCCGTCATTTTTCTTTTCTTCTGCCATTGAGGGTTTCTTGGGTGTGCAAGAGTGATTGTATTCAAGAGAGACAATCTTGAGACCCAACTTTCTATACTCAGACCTTGTCAGGGACATGCACTAAAAAAACAATCAAGAACAGCCTGCTCTGATACCACTGATCTGGATTATTTTCGGCACGAAATGAGAGCGGAGATATAATAAAGGAATTCACAGAGATATCGTGTATATACAACAATATAATAGAAATATATCAGATATGCAACCATAAACATAGAGATACAGTAATACATGATTTCTATTAATGAAATAAATGTACAGAGACTGTAAAAATACAGAGTGGCAGCTAGAATGGTGGCAGCTTATCTCTGAGAAGAGATGTGACGGCTAATCGCATTCAAAAGAAGATGATTACAATGAATCTATGAAGGCCTTTCTACAATAAACAGGAATTCCAAAAACCCTCGATGTCCAAAAACCTAGCCCTGGGAGATGAAGCGCCAAAAGTCATGTCGGCCCCGTTTGGGTAAGTTGATGCATCAACTTCCTGGGGTCGTAACTTTTGCATACAATCTCTGTTTTAGGCGTATGATAGCCCGTTGGAAATGTATCGTCGAGGAGATTAATTTTGGGGCCTCAATAATCCATTAGGATATAATTCATTTGGGTCAATCCCAAAAAACCTTCATTTAGGCCCTCAAGATGGCCCCGGAAGTTAAAACCTGCTAAAAATAGTAAATTGGCAAAATTGCCAGAAAATTGTTTTGAGCCAGTTGGAAAAGGTGGGTGGCCACCAATATCCACCTGGATAAATCCATTTGAGGTAGATATGTTTTATTATCATCATTATTATGTTTTTGTTCATTATTTATATATTTTTCATAGTAATCATCATGAATATGTTGTTTATTATCATGCTGTTAATTTTTAATTTTGGTGAACATTGTTATTATGTTGAATAATGAACTGTAAAGAAATTATGATAGCATTTATATATTTAAATTTATGTTTTATAAGTCTATGTTTGGATAGGCATTACACATGGTATCAGAGTCAGGTTTAAAAACTTGGACTAGGGCCTACCCACCTACCCACCTGTAAGAATGAAGGTTTAGGAATGTTGTTCCAGCATAACCTAGAAATTTAAAAAAACCTTAATTATTTGTATTAAAACCCCTTACAACAAATTAGAAATTCAACCCTGAAATCCTCTAACAACAATTAGTAAATAACCAGAAACAACCATGAAAGGTTTGTGAACATTTCATGAACTTGTACATGAACTTGTTCACTTGTACAAGTGAAAACTCTCAAAGGGACTTATAAACATAAATAATAGGATATATAAATGATTTATATATGGAAAACATATAAATATGGTCCCAAGGGCCAAGCTCAAGCTCCCAGCTCCAGCTCCAAGCAACCTACAAGCCAAGCACACAAAAGAAAAGAAAGCGAAAGCAACCACAAATTTAACACTGGGTTAAATAAATAGACATATATGACATATATATAAATATATTGAAATGTAATGAAGTAGTTTAAAATAATAATAATAATAATAATAATAATTTCCCAAGATTCCCTTTTTGTTCAAACAGTTCATATGCACAATGGGTATGTTGCTCCAATCAATCCAGTCCTTCAAGCTGGTGAACACTTATAGCAACACTACCTACAATATCATTTAGTCTTTCATTTGGCTTAACAAAGTCTGACAAGACAAAATCTAGTGCCTTCACAAAGGACCGTTAACCATTGTGCCAATGTTCCCATGCTTTTCCACCAAACCCCAGTCATCCAGGCAAAGAAAACAAAACCACTATTTTCCCCTGGGGTGGCTCGGTTTTGTGCAGTTATGGATCCTGGAAAATATCCTTCCCTATCGACAACTCCAATGGCATATAGTTCACATCCCTTATATGTGGACTTCCCATGGCCAACGATGAAATCAATGGAGATTTCAATGTAACAGTTCATGAAGTAATGTCTCCCTTAGTAATCAAAGAGTGTGTCATGTGCTCCATAAAATCCACATTGATAGAAGTAAGCCATGTCTCCTGCCAGTAGAGCAGCCACTGTCAGTTTTCCATTGACTCTAGGAAGCGCTGGAGGGGCAGTATTCCTAAAGCCTATACCCTTCCATGAGCCAAGCCAAGCATAACTCCTTCACCAAAGGTCGAATACCATTCGAGCCAAGCCAACACATGTCAGCACCAAAGAACGAACACCAAGCTTTAGTTCACGAGGAGGAGAGCCCACATGGGCCCAAAAGAGGCTTTACACATTTCAATACAATACCAGTAAAACAGAATAAGTCAACATACAATCCAATGCGATATCAGTGCAAGAACCAAGCCAAAGAGGCTTCACACATTCAAACAACCAACCAAATATATAATCTCCACTTACCACCACACCACACCATACAAGTTGTGATGGGGAATGCCCACGCGGGTTTGAACAACCGACCATCAAGTAAACAAAGGAAGAAGCCACAATGGTGTTGTAGTGACCCCAATACGCATTTGCAAGAAAGGCCCCAAGGAAAGGAAGCACTGTTGTGACTCCAGACCATATGTTGACATTCATGGCTATAGTGGAAGTTCATAACCACATAGAAGAACAAAACAACGTCGTTGGGTACTAAGTGCCAAGCATTGAACCGCGACGGAGGAGCAGAGGGAACGTGCCACTGTGCACAACGCGTCCTCTAGTCCTTGAACTCATGGACACCAGGGTCGACCGAGCAGAGGGAATGGCCATGGCCGACCTCATTCTTCACCTTTGCATGTAATGACTGAGAAGAAAAAAAAAATGAAAGTGAAAGGGGGGCCAATCGAGAGTAGGGTTTGAAGTGTGGAAGATGCGAGGAGTAATGCGAATGAGAAGAGATTAGAGTTGGGAATTGAGAACGGGGGAGAGGGGCATGTGGGCCTCATGCGAGGACCCACTCTTCCCACCCTTGACTATTTAATTTCTTTTAAAAAAAAAAATCTCTCGTATTTTTATTTTAATTAGTGAATATTTATTGGTTTATTAATTTTTTTTCCTATTTTAATAAATTACAAAAGCTAGGTAATAAACATGCATAAAGTGTTGTTAAATTATTTTGTTCTAAAAACGTTTATTTATTTATTTTATATATATAATTATTAAGTTACAAATTTTATTTAAATTTTTTTTTTCTTTCCATATAGAGAAATATAAAGATGTAGATTTTTATTTTGATAAGTTAATAAATTCAAAAAAAATATATGTTAATATTAATAAAATTTATTAATTTGTTAATGTTGACAAAATTTAATTATTAATATTAGTAAAAGAAATTTGATGCACATTGGCGAGTGTGTAATGGTCCTAGCATAGCTAGCCAAGCGAGAGAGTCAATAGTTTTATTAGGTGAAGACATCGAGCTTAGAGGCTTTCGAACCTGACCTAGACACTTACCCTAAAGAGAGTAACGTCTGTTTACAGACAAGTAAAAAAACTTATGCCTAGACCTATGTTTTCAAGTATAAGTTGCGTGAATGTGAATTACCTTAGACCCTTCCCTGACAAACATTTGGTTTGATGCAGATTCAATTATACAGGATGGTTAGGACTCGAGGAAATCAAGGTCAAGGGGCATCATCGCAAGGATTTCCAACGTCGCCACCACCATCGCCTGAATTATCTCTCATTTTGCATTCTTTGGAGGCTATAAATGAGACTTTAAAGGGGCATCAACCAGCAAGGATCGAAGTGGAGCCCCCACCATCTGGAGAGGGTAACCCTGAAGTGTCGAGGGATTCAGGAGGAGGGCCTCAACCCGAGGACATCACTAGAGAAATGCAGAAGATCAAACTTCCAGATTTTGTCAGGGGTCATGCCAGTGAATGTGTAGAGGCATGGTTGGAAGGAATGACACAATGTTTTACCTTAAGAGATGATGCTTCCACATCAAAGGAAAAAATAGTGATTTTTCAGTGGAGGGACAATGCCTTGAACTGGTGGGGCAACCTGGAGAGGCAGTTGCACCTTACCCCAGACACCGTCTCTTGGGAACCTTTTGAGGAAAGGTTCTGAAGTAATTATCTACCAGCTTACTACTAGGAACATCAGGTGGGAGCACTTAATGCTCTAGTACAGGGAAACATGACCTTGGAAGAGTAAGATATCAAGTTCATGGAGTTGGTGAAATATGTTTCATACATGGATAATGATCAATGACACGCATAACACTTTTTCTATGGGTTAAACCTTAATATAAGGGCCATGGTACGGATGTGGAAACCGTATTCAGTAGTGGAAGCAGTTGAAAATGCATGTTATGATGAGGAACACATGAGATTAAATGAAGGTATCTGATCAACCTTTCAACATCATCCTAGATTCATGGGGAAGGCCCCTAGGATATTCTCCAGGGGAGGGAGCTCTAGGCCACCTCCTTATGGAAATAGAGTTGCACCAAGGATAGTTGCCACAGGTATTTCAATGGAAGTGAGTGTAGCATCCCATTCATCACCAACGATGCAGGCAGGTCCACGACCTTCTCAGGGAGCAACTAGTATGGGGTAGGGGTTCTAGGGGAAGAAACTCATTTCAGAGACCATCACAAAGCAGTGCACAGGCTCCATCTTATGTTACATGTTGGGGATGCGGAGGGCCCCATTACCAGCGTGATTGTCCAGAGTTGCAAGAAGGATTTGTGCATAGAGAAGGAAAGGCCCCGATGGGAAGAGCAAGTGGTAGCCACCAAATTTATGCAACAGTTAATAATCGCCAGGCATAAGATCAATCCACAATGGTTGAGTCGTCAGGTACACTAAATCATATCAATGTTAAAATTTAATTTGATTTTAGTGCTACAGAAATTTTCATTTCACCATCTGCATTAGAAAAGAGTGGGTTGGAAACCTACAAGCATGATGACATTAAACAAGTCAAGATGGATTTGTGGGGAAAAAAAGAGGTAGGACCTAGCATTGATAATTGTCTAGTAGACCTGCGAGTGTGTACTACCAAGTTGAAGGTATACATCACTTCTTTGAGGACGTATGACCTAATCATTGGAACAGATTGGTCAGAAGCCCATCGAGATATGGTAGATTTTTCACAAAAAGGGTGCTTTGTTTTGACGATGAAGGAAGGCCAGCAGAGATCCACGGTGTAGGGAGAAAGGCGTCTCTATGCTTTATCTCAACTATGAATTTTAAGCGGTGCATGAGGCAAGGGTGTCAACTATATGTAGTGTAAGTAGTGAATGAAAGGAAAGGACCCTCCTTGGATTAGTAACCAGTATTGTCATAGTTTAAGGATGTTTTTCCAAACGAGTTGCCAGCATTACCAAAACCTATTGCAGAACCAATTTCCAAGACTCCGTATAGGATGATAGCGTCAAAACTTTGTGAGTTGTAGATACAATTGAAAGAGATACTCGGCTTAGTGCTAATAAGGCCCAGTGTCTCACCTTGGGGTGCACCAGTAATTTTTGTGAAGAATAAGGATGGTTCCTTACGACTGTGTATAGATTACAAGGACTTGAACCGTGCTACAATGAAAAATAGGTACCCAATGCTGCAGATAGATGATCTCTTTGATAGATGATTTCGGGTGAAGGAATCTTTCTGGACCCAGAAAAGGTAAAGGCCATTATGGAATGGCCAGTGCTGAAAAATGGTCATGAGGTAAGAAGATTCATGGGGCTAGTAGGTTATTATCGGAGATTTGTGGAAAGGTTCTCTAAAATATCAAAACCCATCACCACTTTACAACGCAAGGGGGTCAGGTATGAATGGACATAAGAATGTGATAGTGTGATAGTGAATTCATCGAGCTTAAGAGGTTACTAACGAGTGCACCAATTCTGCGAGTGTCAGATATGGAAAATGACTTCACAGTCTGCACGGATGCCTCGAAGCAAGGGTTGGGGGCCATGCTAATGCAGGATGGAGGAGTGATAGCTTATGCATCAAGGAAGTTGAAGAAACATGAGGAGATTTATGCTACTCGTGATTTAGACTTGGCAGTTGTAATGCTAGCTCTAAAACTTTGGAGGCACTATCTAGTGGAGAAAAACTTTGAGCTCAAAACAAACCATGAAAGTTTAAAACATCTCTTCACTGAAATGGATCTAAATTCCCGGCAGAGGAGATGGAGTGAGTTTATGAGTGAGTACGATTTTGGTATTTCATACATGAAGGGAAAATAAAATGTGGTCGCGGATTCCTTGAGTAGGAGACCATGTGTCTTCTCCTTGGTACCCTTAAAAGTCAATATGAGGGAACGTGTGTTGACGCAACTCCTTGGAGATAGTTGGTATTTAAAGGTTACCTCAAACCTCCATTGTGGGAGGCAATTGGATCCAAAGTATGATGGATATAGCCTGGAAGCAGATGGACTATTAAGATACCAAGGAAGGATGTACATCCCTGAAGGTGGGGATATTCGAAGCATCATACTGAAGCAAGCCCATAGAGCACTTTATTGTGCGCATGCGGGTGTGAAGAAAATGTACGTAGACATGAGGAATCTCTTCTTCTGGGTAGGCATGAAGCGCGTTGTAGTCCATTTCATCGCTAAGTGCCTAGAGTGTCAACAAGTGAAAGCTGACCACCATCACCTGGCAGGTCTCCTACAACCACATGATGTTCCTATGTCCAAGTGGGAAGTCATTTCTATGGATTTTGTTGTGGGGTTTCCACTCACATCTCATAGACACAATTCCATTCTTGTGATAGTTGATAAGTTAACCAAGAGTGCTCATTCTATTCCGGTTAGAGACACTTACGATGTCACTGATGTGGCACACGTGTTTGTAAGTGAGGTCATTCGTTTGCATGGGATACCCAAGAAGATCATTTCAGATAGGGACTCCAGATTCAACATTGGGGATGTAGGTGAAGTTAAGAACAACTTATCATCCAGAAACAAATGGGAAAACTGAGAGAGTAAACCAAGTCATGGAAGACATGCTTAGGATGTATGTCATGGATAATCAAACCCATTGGGAGAAGTACCTACCTTTGGTAGAGTTTGCCTACAATACAAATTTTCGTAGCTCCATTGGAATTCCACCCTACGAAGCTCTGTATGGAATGCCATGCAGAACACCATTGAGTTGGGAAAGATTAGAAAACCCAATGACAGTTGGGCTAGAATTGATTCTAGAGATGTAGGAATAGGTGATACAGATTAGGGAGAGAATAAAGGAAGCACAGGATAGACAGAAAAGTTATGATGATGCACATAGGACTGACCAAATTTATAAAGTGGGAGATCAATTTTTCATTCGTATCAGACTCAATAAGAGTACCATTCGGTTCGGGAAGGGGACAAAGTTGTCACCTCGATTTATAGGACCATTCAAAATCCAAAAGAAAATTGGACCTGTTTCTTATCGTCTCGTACTGCCACCCCACTTGCATAAAACTCATAATTTTTTTCATGTATCTGTTCTACGTCATTATGTTGTTGATGAATCACATAATCTAAATTGGAAGGAATTGCAGGTATCGGACGCGGGAACCATCATGGTAGAACCATTACACATATTGGACCATAGAGTTCGACAGCTCAGGAACCGTCTGGTAGACCAAGTTAAGGTCCAGTTGGACAAGTATAGTCTAGGATCTGCTACTTGAGAGGATGCCTAGACATTATGATGAGATTATTCCTCACTTTTTTTACCACCTCTAGAATATGTTTCTCGAAAGTTGGGTGTATGTAACACCACCTTTTGACTTAGACAACTAGGATTACCTGAGGCCTAATCACCTTTGTTTTCTATTCACAGTGAAACTATTAATCATACACCTGAACTTTTAAGACGTATGAACCTTTCTGAATGTTTAAACATTATTTGAATAATGATGGATATGATGTGATCTACTATTTGAATGTAAATTATATAAATGTTTAAATGGTATTTGAATGATGATGGATATGATGTGATCTACTATGTGAATGTAAATTCTATAAATGTTTAAATGTTACTTGAATGATGATGGATATGATGTGATCTATTATGTGAATGTGAAATCTATGAATGTTTAATGTTATGTGAATGATAGTGGATATGATGCAATCTATTATGTAAATGAAAATTCTATGAACGGGTAACGTGAATTGAATTATGGGGATATTATGAGATCTATTTCTAACTTGAAAAATTTGACATTAAAGTTGTTGGTACGTGGATACCGAATTGAGATTATGGTTGAATGCATTTACATTATGATAATGCATAGATATGTATGAGTTTGTGTTATAGAAAAATTTGTAGGTCAATGGGATATGAAATAGCCAAGGGATAATGGTAATAAAAGTGGATTTCATGACCACCAACTGAGAAACAATATGGTATGAATCTTTGTATGTGAAAATATATTGGTACGAATGCACTGTTATGATATATGGACTAGTGTAGGTTTTTGGGTGGTGAGACTACCCAAACTGAATAAACGATGAAAAAATTCCCAGCAACACGGTGCCACTATATATTCCATTGTAGGGTGTGGACCCTATTCCTATTAGGAGGGGTCGAGGCATTTCCCATTGTGTATCCTCTGAAACCTGGAGTCATGGGAGGACAGTGTTAGCTCACGCTCCCCTAGACGTGTGATGATGACTGTCAGTTGCCTACTATGGAAGCTTGGTCAAGATAGTGACACTTCCACTTACGGGTTGTATTTGGAGTTAGGTCAATATAGTTGACGTTCCAAGATAGTCTAGCAGAGGAAGGATAGGAATGGAAGATGGAAGTAAGTTAGGGAGGAAGGATGAATAGAAATAGTTGAGAATGTATGGAGATTTTCCTTATGGTGGAATTTATTGTCCTCCTTATGAAAAGAAAATATGTATATATGTATATTCATAATTACTTAACTAAACTACAATTGTCTAAATAAACGTTGTTGATCTAGATTATTGTAATTAGAGGATTTCACAAAAATTTAATTGGTTTATTATCTTTTATAAAATGAATCATTTTGTTGATTGGGCTGGATGCATACAATAATTACTATAGAGGTGATAGTTAGTGTCATTAGTACATGCGCGAGACTTGTATGTGCTAGCTACACATGCATTTCTTACACATGTACACTAGTATGTATGAGTTTTCTTTGACTTACTGATAATGTTGTCTATTGGATATGATTGTGTGAACCATGTGTCATTTCCCTTGTATTATAAATTACTTTAACTTCGGGATGAAGTTTCCTAGGGGTGGGTGTATGTAACAACCATAATGAATTAACTAAGTATCATGATTAAATATTTGTTTAATAAATATTAGTTCAATAAATATTAGTTTAATAAATTATTAATTTTGAATTTTTTAAGACTTATTTTATAATTTAATTGTATTGGGAGATGGACCCATTAATGGGGGGCTAAGGTGGTTGAGGCTTAATGGGGGGATAAGGTGGTTGAAGTTTAATGGGGGGATAAGGAGGTAGGAAGGGAGGAGAAGGGGATAAAGCAAGGGAGAGGACTCGGGAAGGGGGGCTTTTGGGGTAGAGTAACATTTTTCATATTAGGGAAGGTGAGAAAAAAAAATTGGAGGGGGGAAGGAGAAGGGAGGAGGATTGTTTTGTGTTTATAGACTTGAGGACTTTCACAGGGAGCACCTGTTGCTGGGAATATTGGGCTCGGGAGCAAGATAACCATAAGGAATCCTGGGGCTAGGGAGTCAGATAGGTTGTTCCTAGCTGGCTGGGAGGTTAATTAGTTTGGGTAGAGCTTCAGTTTGGGTAGAGCTTCAGGCAGAGATTCAGAACAACATCAGTTTGAGGTAGATATGTTTTATTATCATCATTATTATGTTGTTGTTCATTATTTATATATTGTTCATAATAATTATGTTGAATATGTTGTTTATTATCATGCTGCTCATTTTTAATTCTGTTGAACATTGTTATTATGCTCAATGATGAACTGTAAAGAAATTATGATAGCATTTCTATATTTAAATTTATGTTTTATAAGGCTCTGTTTGGACAGGCATTACGGAGGACAAGGAAACTAGTTTAATCATATGAGATGTCATTGCAACCTCAGATTTTGGTAAAGCCTTTTGAAAAAAGCGCTTTATGATTTGTTGGGACAATCATCCAACCATTTCAAAGGAATGTGTATATCCTGGTATGCGTTGAGTATGTGACCAAGTGGGTTCATGACAATTCTATACTATAATAAACTAAGAAAGATGTAACTAATGTTTTGTATGAAGATATTTTTGTTTGATTTGGAGTTCCTTGAGAAATTGTAACAGATCAGGAAACACGATTCACATCGAAGATCATTTATTCCATTAGTAAATAGTACTATATTTGGCACATGAAATCCACACCATATCATCCCTAGGCCAATGGATAGGTTGAAGTCACTAATAGAGTTTTGGAGACCATCTTGACCAAGAATGTATATATCCAATATTGGGATTGGGCTAGTAGGATCCTAGAGTCTTTCTAGGCCCACCATAATACATGGATAAATACAAATGGCTTCACTCATTATGAGATTGTATATGGGAAGCATGTGGTCCTACCAATTGAATTTGAGATAGAAACATTGAAGACTATAGTGAAAATGGGAACGAGTATTTATGAACCTCAAAAACATTGCTTGGAACAAATCAATGGACTTGATGAAATTCATTAGGATGATTTTTACCAAACCTCTACTATACAAAAATAGAGGGATAAGTGGCATGACAAGTTCATCAAAGAAAAAAAAATGAAGCAGGAGACTAAGATTTATTATTTGGTTCCAAATTCAATACATTTAAGGGGAAGTTTTGTACCATATGGATTAGAGGTTATGAAGTGGAAACAAATTTTTACAATGGATGTGTCAAGATACATACTATTGATGATAAAAGGACCCCACTCATGGCTAATGGACATCAGTTGACGTTATATTGGAAACCACTTTCCAAGGAAGAGTTTATCAATTATTTGATTAAGAATTATGAATGGGAGATTGTAAGTGAGGTGACTATGTACTCAAAGTCTACATCTTCTTCATTTCTTTGTTGAAAAAATAAAATATAGTAGTGAAAAACTATTTTTAGATGCTACTAGAACTTTTGAAACTAGGAAACCAAAGGTTTTGGTTGTCGTCAATTGGTTTGAAAAAATAATTATGACTGTAAAAAATTTGATAGAAGCACAATCAAACAATATTTGTTTGAAAACCAGTTTGCTAGCAGACATAGTTTGAGGGGGAAAAAAGGATGGACATCTGCATGAGGTGTTAAAGATTTTAAATAGCTCTATTTTTTCTACAAATCTTAGTTTTTTATTTATACTTAAACCAATTTTGTCTTGCTACAAAATCGAGTTATGCTACAAATCCAATTTTGTTCATTTTCATAACAGTCATGTCCCTCTACATATATAATTCTATTATTGAAACTCATTTCTACCAATTAGACAATTCATAGCATTTTTCAAGCAATCCTTGCTACAAACCCTTGTTGTAGGTACTTACAGTGGAACCTTGTTGCAGATCCTTACTATAGGACCTTGGTGTGAAACCTTGTTGCAAATCATTTTTGTTTGACCTTGCTGTAGAACCTTGTTGCAAATATTTTTTGTGGAGCCTTGCTACAAATATTTCTTGGTGATCCTTGCTAAAAATGTTGTGAATTCCATCTCCAAGATCACCTTTTTAGTATTTGGTCCATTTCATTTTCAATTCCAATTTCCATGCATAGTTAGTACAACAGGTATGCATCCTTTCCCGCGATTTTTAGATTCAAGGTTATTTTTGTGTTATTGACCACATTTTCTTGACATTGGTCCTCTTTTTATGGTAAAACAAATTTTATAGTATGTAATAAATTCCTTTAAAAACGTCATATCAAAACTTGTTAAAGACTATTGTACCTTCCATATTTTCAAATCTTTTGCATGTAATTTC
>SNQJ01S0075771.1:36947-56539 GCA_010110895.2 Picea sitchensis
TGATTCTATTGTCACTGAAAAGAGGATAGATGAAATGCATGTACAAAGTGAAGGTAGACCATCAAATGTTAAACCATATCAACACCCTCATTACCAAGAAACATTTCAAGGAAGAAAAGAAGGACGATATCAACATTATGAAGGAAGAATATGGAATACTTATCAATATTCTTCGAACAAAACATCACCAAAGTAATCTCCAACAAGCTATTATCAGAGACCAACAACGACTACAAATTGGAGAAGCTTCAACAAAAATACATGGACTCAGAGGAAAGAAAATTATTCAACAACTAGACACCAAGGATTAAGACCGAAAATAATTGATTTTTGATGGATAGATCATCAACAATGGAATGAAGAAAGCAGGAACATAAGAAATTCATATTGCTTGGTTTCATCACATGTAAAGCCTTTAAATGCAAAGCTATGAGGACAATTTTTTTTTAAGGAGGTTACTATGTTATCACCCAAGAGATGGATATATATGGCTAAATGTATATGATATGACCCAAAGGGGGGGCATATAGGGGCCTAAATGTACATGTAATGTGTAAATACATATGTAATAGGGTCAGGCTAGTGATAAAAGGACCTCATGTGCAAGTGTGAATAGCTATATATAAGAGATCATATATTCATTATTGAGAGGTGAATTGTGAAGTAAGAAATGTATTTGATTATTTGGAGAGGTTCCCTTATTCTTTAAGGAGTTATTGTGTAACTTATCTATATTTGAGTTGTGATTCACGTTGACATTCTGTACATGGTGTGTACTTTTATTTTATGATATTTTGAGTAGTTGGATCATAACAGTATGGCTTAAAGCAAGCTCCAAGAGCTTGGTAAAACATAATTGAGTTACATGATCAAGAGTGGTTTCAACAGAACCCAAAATGAGCCAACTCTATACACCAAAACAAATCAACAAGGTAAATTTAGGATTGTATGTTTATATATTGATGAGATGATATATACTGGAAATATTGAGTTAACCAATTTTAAACATGCCATGCAATTTGAGTTTGAAATGACAGATCTTGGCATAATGAAATATTTTTTAGAGATTGAGTTTGACCAATCAACCAAAGGGATTTTTGTCTGTAAGCAAAAGTATGCAACAAACATCATCAAAAAATTCTGCATGGAAGACTTCAATCCAACAGAAACTCCTATACCCCTAGGCTCAAAATTGAGCAAGAAAAATGAAGGCCTTACAGTTATACCCTCTAAGGCCTCGTACCTGAAGCAAGAATGAAGGCCTTGACAAGGATTCTACTTGTATAAAGTTTAGTAGGAAATTTGTTGTATCTTACAACAAATAAGCCTGATATTATGTATGGAACCGGCTTTGTTTTCAGGTTCATGGAATCTCCCAAAAAATTCTCACTAAAAGGTAGTGAAAAGGATTCTGAAATATGCTGTTGGAAATCTCACTTGTTTACACTCTCAGTATGAATATAATCATCTTTTTGGTTACACTAGCAGTGATTTTGCACACAACCTAGATGACCGAAAATGTAACTCATGGTATGCTTTTCATCTGAGCACGAATCTGATTTCTTGAGCATCAAAGAAGCATCCCATTGTCTCAATATCTTCTGCAGGGGTAGAGTATGTCGTTGCTAGCTTCTTGTCAATTTGTTTGACAATGAAGACTATTGAATGACATGTCACATACAAAAAAAAAGGAACCAACTCCTATCTTATGTGACAATATTTCAAAGAATTGCTTCATCCAAAACCATAAGTTTTCTTTATACAGTACATTGACACTGCCACCTCATAGGGCGAGCTAGTCAATAATGGTGAAATCGTCTTTCAATTTTATGGCTGATTAGATCAGCTCGCAGACATCTTTACAAAGCCATTGGGCAAAACCATTTTTGATTTTCAGAGACAACACTTGGGCATTATGGCGCTAATGTTTATAGTTGTTGAGTTTAAGAGGGAGTGTTAGTTAGTTATAATCTCAACATTGTATGACTATACACTGCAAGTTGTTTTGGCCAGCTATACCACTCGTTAAGATTTCTTCTTTAACTCTTGATTGAGTTGTTTCTAGCTTATAAAGTTTAGCCTATTATCTAATACATTTGCGTTCTACACATTCTTATTCCCAACCTGTCTTCTCTATATTATCTTCTTCATTTCTTATTTTGTCAAAATAGTTCATTGGAGTAACGGGGGATTTATGCATGGAATCCAGTCATTCTTTACATGACGATAAATCTATAATGCTGACCTAATCTATATGTATAACAAAATACGTTCTTTAACGCTAACTATATTTATCCCTGACTCGCGCATCCTAAACAGTGATATTCTCACGTTGTATATTGTATCATATCCGGATCTAAACCGTGATATCTTCACCTCCTCCATTGTATCTAGACCTCTCAGACATTCTCGCCGTTACCCCTCTTGATTTTCCCGGGCAGTCCATTGGCCGGTGACCTGCTCTTTGACAACGTAACTTTCACGAATTACGACCACATACATACACTTTATTCAAAGGTCTTACTGTCCGCTGGGTTAAGAATGGTAGGCTTCAACAACCTTCGATGTCTCGTTTGGGCGGAAAGCCCTTCCATCCACCTCGTCTGAAAAGTACGAAACTTTATGGTCATAAGAAGAGAGATGCTAATTTTGTTATGAGTAAAGTCTGCATGAAACTTTAATGAAAATGCAGTATTTTAAACGTTTTATTTTTGGATTTTTTTGGTAATATTTTTTTGTTTGATTTTACTCTAAATTTGTTGATGAATAGTTGGATCTGTAGATTTGAATGGTTAAGTTTGTATAATTTAAGTGTTCAAGAGTTTTTTAGCACTAAATTCATTTATACATTTAGAAATACAATTTAAACAACAAAAAATAGTGATTTTATTCAAATTTACTTCCCCTTATTTAAAAAAAAACTAAAAAATTTAACCAAAACCAGGGTTTCAATCAAATACTAACGTTGATGGCGATTTCTGTAAGAGGCAATATGCCGAGTCATTAAAAGAATACTAACAATAGCATATTTGAATTCAGAGAATTGCGATTTTCGCGTGGTCGAGATTGATAAAGATTCGATATAAACAATAAACTTGCTATTGGAACCTAGTGTATTCGTTGAATGTGGTGAAATCAAAGCGGATTAAAAAGATTACAGAATCTTGATGTATGGGACGATAGAATATAAGTGAGGATTTAGAAAAGATTACAAAATCTTGATTGAGTGTCAGCTGATTTTTAGAGTTAGATGATAGAGAGGATTTATTTTTAGAGTTAGACCATAAAGAGGATTTAGAAAAGATTACAGAATCTCGATTGGATGTCAGCTGATTTTTAGAGTTAGAGGATAGAATATAAGTGAGGATTTAGAAAAGATTACAAAATCTTGATTGGGTGTCAACTGATTTTTTGAGTTAGACAACTAGGATTTAGAAAAGATTACAGAATCTCCGAATGTCAACTAAATTTTAGAGTTAGACAATAAAATATAAGTGACGATTTAGAAAAGATTACAGAATCTGGATTGGATTTCAGCTGAATTTTAGAATTAAACAATAAAATATAAGCGAGGATTTAGGCTAGTAAGATATGGAGGATTCAATTGATGCTAATCCGAAAACCAAACGGCATACTTATGCTATGACGATATCAGCCATTTGAAAATTGATTCCGCAGTAATTGATTCGACTCGATGCACTATCAGATAAAGAGATTCTAAAATGGTATCTCCTTATATTTAAAGAAAGAGAAAGGCTGAACCCACAACAACAATAATACAATTTCGTTATAACATAACAATCTTTAAAAAGTTGCTTAAGTGATATTCTGACAGTGTAATCAAACTCATAAGAAAATGCCCAAATATTTTATATCACATCTGCGAAATAATTAAAGGATTCAAGTATCGAAATCGATAGTGCTTTCACAATATATTGCAGAAATAAAATCAAGTAAAACTGAATCGATCAGTAATCGGTTCCACCACGGCTGGGCAGAAGGTCTTTGAGACAGGTTAAATTTTTTATCCACAACGTTTTCTCAAAATGTATACAAAATGGCGAGAACTTTTTGTGAAAATATAGAAATTATTAGACAACGCGAAACTTGAAGTTAAAGGAAAACGAAGGCTTCGCGTCGACCTCAATTTTGAGTGGCAAGCTACACACGGCTCCAAAGCTACGACAGTTCACAGCAAATAGACATTCTTGGCTCAGAGTATGTTTTTCTGATAAACCGAGTCAAGGTATCTTCTCAATATTTACATTACAATCCTTCTCATTCGAGTCAAGGTATCTTCTCAATATTTACATTACAATCCTTCTCATTGGCACTCACACGTTGGAAGGTCTAGTTCCAGACGTCATGAAAGTCGGCTTCACTATTTCCAAAATTTTCTTGCTGTGGTGATTCAGATTCCTTTGGAAACGATCTGTTGTTCATTCAACCAAATATCATCCTCCCACAGAGACCCATAGGAAGCCTCCATGGTCTCAGCATAACCATGCACGGGGTCCGAATATATAATATCGGGCACTGAATCCGGGTCGAGGTAGTTCTGCATGATGATTCCAAATTCATAGGGAATAATACGGTCTAGAAAGAAATCAAGGTCCGCACAAACACTGTCGTAATAGATGAAGCCCCCTATATCAGATGTCACAGAGGTCGCTTCAGAATTCCCGTCTGCAGTTAATTCGCCTTGCTTATTTGAACCCATTTCAACAGTACTGCCCTTGCTATCTGTGGACTCGATTTTATAATCTGTTTGCGCCTTCAAACCAATTTCATCTTCCAGAGATTTTATAACACCGTCCAGCTGAAACACAGTGTGGGTTTCTTCTGGATCGCTGTTATTAGCATCCATATTATCGATCTTCTCAAGCAACGCTATGATATCACCATCATGCACCAACATTCCTTTATTGGTTCTCTTCGCATCTGGCAGAGCCAATCCACTATTCCAATAGTCATCTCTCGCTCTCTTATTCTGAGAAACTTGTGAGGAGGCGGCCATCTCCGCAAAGAAGTACTCTGATTAAAACACAACAGTACATACCCCAACAAAGAGTTGTTTAGATGAGCTATCCCTCTTCCTTCAAAGTTCGGCGTTTGAGAGTTAATGCAAAGAGTTGGTTATTAAAATCTTCAAATATAGATTACGTCTCGGTCACCCAAAACTTGCCCACAATCTCTAGATAGCTGGCAGTGGACGGCTCACCAGAGATCCCGCAGGATGTGGAAACTTCCCAACAAACACAATCCAACTTCTTATTTTTAGAAGACTCTTCTATTTGCACACTCCGTTGAAACGGCATTCGTGGGACCCGCGTACACCCAGCTCGCAGAGTTGCAGTTATTGGAGAATATTCTAAAAACCTTCTCGATTTCATTCAGGCTGACCACATTTCCATTCTTTCTGATCAGATCCAACACGCAAGTCTTTGTAGAAAATTAGAAAAAGATTCTAGTTTTCATTCATACTGACCACAGTTCCATTCTTTCGGTCAGACCCAGCACACAAGTTATCGGAGAAAATTAGAAAAAAGTTAGTTTCATTCAAATCGAATATATTTCTTATTTATTTGGATATTGTAGTAGAGTTTTTACCATAGTTTGTTTGTTGAAAATTGAAATGTATGAGTTAAACAGTATATGTGAAGAAACACAGCATCATTACTTACTTACTTACTTAGTTGGGACGTTTACTAATCCCCGATTCAAAATATAACATATAAAATATGTTATATGTATTGAATGTATTGTATAGTATTCACAAGAAATTCAATTCAATGTATTTTGTAATCTGTTTAACCTTAATTCTATAGATACTATCGATAGAAGACTCTACTAACATATTTCACATCTAAGCTTTTCGCTCACTCCCACTCGGAGATGATGGTGTGGCAGCAAGCCCAACTGCTACTCACCCACTTTGATGCCATAACAATGCATATAATTTCAATGTCTTGACTATGACATGCGTACTCATTACAGTCAGATTAGCTAAAGCTGTCGCAACGTCCACTATTTTTGGTACACATTTGTTGAAAAATTACCGCCAACATTACTTGTGGCGAGAAAATCTAATCTCTGTTGTTAACTTAAAATAGAGGATTCGTAGGCCTGCAAAGTGACGTTAGCTGATGACATTTGCTGTTCAATGATCCCATTGCTGACCATTTACTCAGCCGATTTCTTATGCAAGATTTGAGCTAACCCTTCAGAAAAAGATAGACAGCTGCAACGGTCGGGCATTAAGTAATCCAGCTGCATACCCAACTAAATCCCGGGTTGGGCGTGAAGTAATCCAGACTTTATACTGTTGTTAAAGTGTATCGGAGGCCACAATTAATAATTTACACAGGACGGTCGACTGTTCGGTTCACCAACTAATTCTAGAACGTGTCGTGGTGCAGACTACTACGTCAACATTGCTATATTGAATCCGCAAATTTTGTAGGAGACAGAGTTGCCATGAAAATCTCTAGTAATTGAATTATAAAGTTATTGTCGGCCAAGCAAACCCTTCTCATATTTAAAAAATTATAGAAAGGAAGAAAAATAAGGATTATCATCTCTTAATTATCTCTAGGATCTTGTATTAGGTTATGATTAGCGTTTAACTTAATGTCACATTGATAAAATAATGTGTACATAAGCCTATCCCTATAAAAAAAAAACACAATAAAACTATGTATATAAAAAAGAGTAAAAGGACTCACATTAAACATTGAATTAATTGAAATTCAACCCTATAAAAAAAAACACAATAAAACCATATATATAAAAAAGACTAAAAGGATTTACATTAGACATTGAGTTAATTGAGTTAATTAAAGTCAGTGCCATTAGATTGTGATTAATGGCCTACTTGGACACCATTATTAATAAATAAAAAATTGTTTAAGAGAGAAGTATATTGAAAAACACTAGACACCTTACGAACCCTTCATTTAGTAAATGTCTATGATTGATTGTTGTCCAATAGTGGAGTAACTAGAGTTGGAGCCTATGAAACATGATTCGTTAAAAATTCCCCCCGTGTCTCGAATCTTTCATTGGGTCGTGTCCTTCACAAGTGACACGACCCAAATTCGTGTCGAACACGAATCTGGATAGTGTCCTAATTTAGTGACACGTGTCCCAACTTTTGGAGGCCTATATTTTAGGATAGAGCATACCTTGATGAGTTGGAGGAGGGCTTCATAGAGTTTTCAACTAGCACTGGGAGATTTGGAGTCTATGATGTGCTTAAAGAAAGGGGGGCTAAGAAGCCCTATGCTTGGTGGGTAACTCATGAGGTAACATGCCCTCTTCTACCACAGTTAGCCATGAGGCTCCTCTCTCAGGCTACTTCATACTCTTGTTGCAAGAGGAATTGGAGCACATATGGGAATTTGTACAGTTTGAAGAAGAGCACGCTTGAGTAGTCTAGAGCAGAGACAATGGCGTATGTGCACATCAATCTCCGTCTTATTTACATGCAGAGAGAAGAGTGGGTGAAGGGAAAGAAAAATATGTGGGATGTGTTTCCTGATAATATGGGTTTAGAAAACAATGTTGAGTTGGCATTAGTGAACTTGGATCTTAATGATCCAGTGCTAGAGCCAGTCACTTTTGATGATGGTGATCCTATTGAGGGGTCACCCTCCACAACAGAAGACGCACATATTGCATTGGATATAGAGGAGGAGAAGGATGAGGAGGATGGAGAGGAGAGCAGTGGCGAGGACACTGATATTGATGATTATGTCATGGAGGACTAGTACTACTGAGTCTTGATAGTTCTTCCATCTACGGTGTCGACTCTAATATCTACCTTATGTCTATTTTGCATTTTCCATTGACATTCTCACCTATAGTGTTAGTGACTCTGACTCGATATTACTATCTAGTATCTATACATTGTAATACATTTTGATTTTGATGACTTAATGAGAATGTTGCAAGTTGCAGCTAATGGTTCTAATTTCTTGTGTGTTCAAACTTCAATGTTTGTCATTTTATCATCATTGATGTTACAATGTTGAATGTATACAATATAAATTATAATGAATAAGGATTTATCATTTATGTTACATGTTTAAAGTTTTTTATCATGTAAATCTTCTAGTTTCTAACAAAGAATGAATCTTTCTGTCTAAATTTTATTTTTGTATGTGTAATTTTCAATTTATATATATATATATATATATATATATATATATATATATAAACGTGTCCTCTGTGTCCTGTTGTCGAGGTCAAAATTTCACATGTCGCACACTCGTATGTTCGTGTCCCGTGTCATCGTGTCAGGTGACTTAGGTTGGATCCTTATTCATGTAAAATAAATTTAATAAGCAGTCTACTAACTCGAGTAAAAATAGGCTCAAATACCACCTCCTTCCTTGGATCTAGGAAATCTTACTCGAAATTATTCACAATGTTATTAGAAAATCAAGTATTTTCATTCAGGCAAACTCAATGCTTCGAGACATTAGCAGGGCACCTCTAAATGGGACAAAATTGTAGGGAGAAGGTGAAACTCTTTCGAATTTGGATGGATCAATTTCTATGGATCATTGAAACATTTTGATTTTCAATGAGTCGAATTCACATTCCAATAAACCTGCATGTACCTATAATAAACATGGTTGTAAATCATTCGTCTATTAGCTATCCATAATATAATCAAGCGCCTAACAATTAATTGTAAACTTGAATAATGATGCACATTCAACAAACAAATCTACATCGATCAAAAGAAACAATTGCCTTCAATCTCAAATGATCTAGTTGGACATTTTACTATAGTTAAAGAAAATTTAAAAGGTCATCTCACATAGGAAGAAGAAAAATGGACCGGAGGTTTCTTAATGGGTGTACTCTAGCAGAGGGGCTTTCATAATTATCACTCATCGCATCTCATTTTTTTTCAACCCATACTACTTTACTCTAACCAAACCGTAATAAATCAACCCCACCCATACTATATTTTATTTTAAATTTTTATTGGATTATTTTTTTTGGATTCGTTTGCCTAACATAAGCCATTGATGCTCATTTAATACATCCATCCCCCTTTAATACATGATTGCCTAAAAATAGTCTTCGGAAGTGTGGGTGTTGCTTCAGTTTTACAAATAGTCTTCCCTGAATTCATACATTCCCACACATATGACATAAGTATTTATATCCCAAGATAAGTTAGACTGATATCACAGAGAAACATATCTTTTTACCAATCCAATATATTGGATGAAGATTTTAGGATTGATTTCTTGGAATGCCAACTAACAGTAACATAGTTAATAGTGTGCAGTAATCACAATATAACATTTGTAAATATAATCCTTTCAAATTTCAAATACATTTCAGAGAGTGCATATTGACAGGAACCCTAATTAATTAATCATCAATAAACAATGAAAAAACTTTGAACAATTGATGTTGCATAGCTATCAAAATTCAAGAATACAATATTGGAAATTCTTCTAACAATATCATCATAATTCTTCTAACATACTTTTACATCATATATCATTAATGAAAACCAACTAGTGTACAAGATCTGCTAATAATATTCTTTCAGATCTTGGCTACTGTTGAAATTTGGACCTTTTGTTTTTGGGTTTTTCGTCCCAGAATAAGACAATAACAATTCATTATAAGGGTAAGCACAAGCCGAATTATGGACACATGTGAAAATGAAAAGACAAATACAGGTTGAATTTAAGGGCCCTGGTGGAATTTTAAAACACAGGCAAAATTGTAGTTAGTAAATTATAACATATGAAATTCGAAAGAAACTACCCATCAACATATAAATGATTAATCACTTAATGACTGAATGGAAAAAAACGTGTCATCAACTTACTCTCTTCTCTACTATGCGCAATAGCAATTTTTGCATGTAGATCGAATGGCATTGTATTTCATAACCAATTCACCCATAAAATAAAACGCTGACTCTAATCATGGAACTTTTGACAACTAAGGTTAATTGAAACCCAGAATTACCATGGCAACCTTAATTAATTAAATGGAAGCATTTATTGAAACTCAACACTAGTGAAACGTTCACATCAACGCAACTGACTCACTAATATAGAAGCATTAATTGAAACTCAACACTAGTGAAACTGAAGAATTCTTTAATTGAAATGCAACAACATCTTCACATCCACTCAGCCTACCCATTAGGGATCAAATTTGAAAAGCATGGTTATATTTCAAACTAAAAGGTCAATTTTATTGTAATTCTTCTAAATTGATAAGGGAAAATAAATTGTCCTTTTCATCTAAAAAATGAAAAAAAAATTTATCCATAAAAAATTATTTTATAACCCATCCATTATAACAAAATTTAACTCTTAACTTATTATTCTTCAAGCATAGCATATTAATCATTAAATTAAATTAAACATAACATTCTAACCAATTCCATGATATCTATATCTACTACTCTACTCTAGTTTTAACTCTTAAATTACTATTTGGAATCCAAGCATACCATATTAATCATTAAACTAAATTAAACATAACATTCTAACCAATTCCATCATATCTTTAACTACTACTCTACTCTAGTTGAAATTTAACTTATAATTGAAACATTCTAATTAGGTTCCATAATAACATAATCAAATTATTTCTAAATTATTTTTGAAATTCCTTTTTATTAAATTTAATTTTAGTAAAAATTCATAAAAATTGTGCAGAAATATTATATACAAAGTTGAAAAAATTAAAAAATATACGAAGTATAAGTAATATTGAAAAAATTGGATAATTTCTAAATTATTGAAAGTTATGTTTTAAAAGACGATTTTAAGATAAATATTGATTTAAGATAGTCATTGGAATGAAGACTCTCATTACCATTGTTTATGAGGAATATAAATGGGCGACCTTCTCTATAAGAGGCAACCCAAAGTTTCTGATCAAGTGGGTCTTTTTCAAATATGCTAAAACCTTGAAGAACAAAGCTTCTTATAATTAAAGAAACAATATATTATGATAATAACCTTTTACACATCTAAAATGGAAAAGCTTACTCACTAGGACGGACCACCAACATGCCCTTAAGAGTAAATGAGTTTAGTAAAAATAATGATAATGGAAATTTTTTATTTTTTTAAGAAGTTTATCCAAAAATTTAAATTTAAATTGATTTATAACAATTTATACCAATAAGAATGTAGTTGGAATTCTTTGAGAATTCAAAAAATTGTTGTGAGTATAATTTTTCAAAATTATAACTTATAGGAAAGTCTAAAATAAAATAGTACAAAGCCCCACATAAGATAGTGGAATCAAATTGTTGTGTTTTAAAAGTATACAACTCATTTAATAATATGAAATCTACATCAAAACAAAGACTGGGAACTTGGGAAGGGTTTCCTTGACAAAAGAAATTGACTTATAGAGTGTAGCAATATATCCTCAACTACCAAGTCACAAAGCTCCTTGCTAAGGCTTGGGTTCAGATAATTCACAATTTGATCTTCAACTTTCAAGACACAACTCTTGATATTGGGGCTTAGAGAATTCATGATTTCATCCTCAATTTGTGTGGCTTCAATAAATAGAATATGCATGCATACATTAGTATCTCCATAAAAATAGGATTGTATTGTAGAAAAAACATAACAGTTATTTCTTTGAACTGAATTGACACATGAAAAATTGTTAACATTCTTTTTTTAATAATTACTAAGATATAGGGGAAAATGACTAATAATAGAAAAAACTTATCAAAAGAACAAAATAATAAAGAATAAAACATATTAAGGAAATTTTTCAACCCATAAAAGAAATCAAAAGTAGAACATATTAAGAAATTTTACCCTACCCTTCAAGTGAAAAAATATGAAATAATTTTCATTTCAAATTTGATAAGTGATTTTTTATTTTAATTTTCATTTGCATGGAAAATAATTTTACACCCTTCTATGAAAAGGGATAGAGGGCTCTTGAAGATCAATGTAGACCTCAATTTTGATCCCTACCACCCACTAATAGCGAAAAAAGTAGGGGAAGCAAACAAAGTAAAAAATAAAATAAAAAACTGATGAGCTTCACATCCACTCCACCCATGCACCCAATCATCATTATGTTAATCGTGTTAATCATTGTTGATGCTTGAAATCACAGCCTTCCATTTATTTATTGTGACTACCAAAAATATTCCAACCATATGAAATCTTGTCTGAAGCCCATTAATTGTGGCCTTTTCCAATAAATCAACTTAATTAATGGTGACTATTGTGGAAAAGATATGAAATGATCTTACTCAAGCATTTTCGGATTCTTCTTGGCTAAATAAAAATAGGAGGGAATGTCACCCTATGTTTATAGCCATAAAAAATAATATGCTAACTCACAAGTATTGATTACAAGTGCTTAGGATAATCTTTTATAAATAAAAGCTTGCTGAAAAATTCATTATTTATATGATTTTCTGAATGTAACAGTTATTGAAATCAATATAGAGATAGAAGCAAAGGCACCAAGATCATAATCAAGACAGATGAGACATCAAGAAATCCTTTATTTCATTCCAATTCATCAAAAACTAATTCTCTTTACAAAATTTCATGAAGAAATTTTGGACCAAAGTCAAACTTAGACATCCCTGATGGAACATACAAAAGGACCTCTGACAGAAAATAAAAAAAAATGAAGTTTAAAAGCTAGATCAACTTGCCACAGATTGTTGCCCACTCGACTCTGCACAATATCCTTTGTCAGTCCTGAAAACTAATTCACAAAGAGAAAAGTCTATATAGACTATCAAAGATAGATCAATACCTCTGAAAAACAAGTGTCTGAATGATGTAATTCAACCCTGAATATTGTTGTCTACAATAATACCCTGCTATCATAAAAAATAATTAGGCTTGCAATAAATTAATGAATGAATGAAAACTGAACTATCTCAACATAAACTCAAAGAGAAAACCTTAGCATGCTTCTCCTTCTATCTCCATCTTGTACCTCCCTTTCATTTTTCCTTTAAGAAAATTAGAATTGGTTGAAGTAGTTGAACTACTTCAATAGTTAAGTTAACTAAAAACTCAACCAAATATTTAGTTAAGGGGAAAAGTAATAATAATAATAAGAGTTTTAAATAAATAATAACTAGTAGGTGGGAACCCTTGTGACTCCCTTTAGCTCTTAACAATCATAACATAACTAGTTAACTAAGAAAAACACCCCTCCTTGTGGCTCCCATCATCACATTCACATTTGACAATTTATCTCATCGATATTTGAAATTATTTTCAAAAAATGTATTACTCATATATCTAAGGAAAACATGTTGTCCAAAACTTATGAAGTCAACTACCATCAACAATAAATAAAATAAAAACTCAAAAACCATATTTTCCACTCTGAGATGCAATATATCCTTGATTGTTGTTGTCACCCTTTGATTTTTCTGAATTTGCCTTTGGCTACACTGAGTCTTTAGGCCTAATTTCGTTGATCACATGAGAACAATTGTCCCTCAAATGCATCAGGGAGGAAATGGATTTATCGGATCCATTGGAGGGTGAGGAAGGGGTAGTAGTGGCTTTTTCTTTGTCAGGGGCATGGTGGGAATCGGTTTTCAACCTTTTTCTAGCATGAGAGGACTGAACTTGTGAGTGGATAGGTGCAACTTGGACAATCTGATTGATAGGCGATGGAGTAGGTAAGGAAAATTGGGCCACCCACGATGTTCAGAGACTGTCGAGTCGAAAATCTCTTGCCATTCATCTTTTTTGGGAACCTCGGGTTGCAATGAGACATGAGGGGGTATGGGAATACTAGGGGCTTGTCGAGCTTGGAAGGGAGGCCTTTCAGGCCTAAGTTGGACCACTCCTTGCTCAATCCAATTGAAAAATACAGCCTGGAATAACTGGCCTAACTCTTGCGAGTCAACATCAAAGTGTATGGAGAATCTTGGCCTTCTTGGGCTTCTGTTCCAATCATCTCTCCCTTGGTTGCCTTTGCTATGGCTACCTTGGCTAAAAAAACTCATTCTTGCATGCATGATTGATTAGAAAATAGTCCCTTTACAACCATACATGACAACTCCTTAAAAATATGAAATAGACTTTGGCTTAGACACATATCAAACTCATGCAATCCAATCCATCTAAATCATTTAACTGTTGTAAATGAGTAGGGAGTGAACAAAAGGTCCTAGGATATGCGAGGGGTTTGTATTGAGAGAAAAATGATAAAATGAGGGGGAAAAGAAACATGGTTACTACTCAAAGACAACAAACAATCAACTTTAATGCAAACAAAAGAAAATATCACTATGATCCAACCAAGAAACTGCGACTTCAAACTGCTTCAATACAAAATTCTTCTTAACTGTAATTAAATTTTAAGAACAGGGAGTGAAAAATGAATGTGGGAAGGCGAGGTGGTTGTAATTAGTGAAAAGTGAAATAATGGTAGGGAAAGAGAGTGGATACTTTTCATAAAATTAATTAAGTAATCCATAAAACCATTCTATATCAAACGTAAAAAGAAATAACACCAACCAAATAATCACTGTGATCAAATGAAAAACTAATGTGTATAAATCAATCAATTATGTGCATTAACTTTCTCATTGTTTGTAATTAGATCTTTAACACAGTGTCACAAAAACAAGACAATATACATCCCACAACAACCTATAGAAGAGTTATGTTTCTTCTCATTTTCCATTTAATGTTTTAGAACAATTCCCAAATTAATACACAATCACTTATTTCCACTCTGTTAAGCGTCAACTCATCAACCACTACGCACGAATTATTTCAATCATCAAATACAGACACAAGAATCATGCTTGATTTCGTCCTTTAATTCATTTAATAATTAAATTGTAATGAGATTATACTGTCACAGAACCTATGCCTTTCTATGCTACGATGCATGATATTCATTAATGCACATAACAAACAATAAAATACAACCATCAATATTTTAATTGAAAAGATCCCGACTTTCCATTTAAACACACAGACAACAATCACAATTTCAACTCATACTATGCCATGGAATACACATACCATTCGACAAAACAAAAGATCATTTATGTGATTGTACAGGTCCAACTACTCTAAATCTAAACATCCACAATGCTGGGCTATCAATCCAATACACCGATGTAGCAACAATATGCCCGATCTTATCTCACAAATTGATCAAATTGCAACAAAACCATATTGTTTAAAAACCTGTGACCATCTCTGATGGCGCAATCAAATAATATCCATAGCATATATAATGGATGGCCATGACATAATTACCATGATTGCAATGCTCCCATTGTCAATTTAAAACACACGGTCACAACCATCAACTCAACATAACATGTTGAAGGAATCCCACACAAACCAATGCATCACGCACGAAGCATCGCTATGACTTAATCAATTATAAATAATGTCGGTTTAACAATTCAAATGTCATAATAACCAATGCAGTGAATAAATACCAAAACCAACACCACTGTCACATAATCCATAGGGATGAGCCAGTAATCAACACTGTCGATAATACACCAACAACTCATAACAATAAAAAACATACCCAACAGGAAATAATGGTTCCCTCTATAAAAAGTCGGGCTTGAGAAATCAAGGGTTTTCTCTATGGACCAACACAGGGAGACGAGAATCGACCCCCAACATCGGGCGAGAACCTCCGAGACTAACGGTTCACACACAGAGTATACCAGCAATAACTTCATAGACAAGGTGACAATTCACGTGATAGGAGAGACTATGAACAGAGGAGAAAAGTCTTCATTTTGGTCTTGTAAAAACACTTAGAACATGCAGGGTATAACCCTCGTGGTTTTCCCAATCAACCGAAGAATTTTGAAATAAAACTGAGCCGAGAAATAGAAATTGACCTCAAGAAAGCCCTTTGTCATAATATCCGTCATAACCCACTACGAAAACATCAGTAACATGAACGAACCCATACCTAAGTGAAACGATATGCAGTGACACAAAGTGTTTCAAACCCAACAAACCCCATAACAAAAAACAACTGGGTATGGTGATAAGAAATGTGGACACAACAAGCTAATCTAGACTGAATGAAAACCATTCAACAAAGACCAATAAGGAAGACAGAGAGCCTTCATGGCTTCTAACACTCAGAATGATCAATGAAACTGTGACTTCAAACATTATTGCAATGAAAACCACACCAACCATTCATTTCAGAAAAATGTCACAAATTTACATAGTTTCCAAACTTAAGGAAAGCACAGACCCATACATCACCAAGCCAATATCTATTTCAGAGCCATAGCAGGTTCATGGATGGGGAAAATACATACCTGTAACCACAAAAACCTTAAAAGTGCGAGCTTGGCCGAGTAGTTCTTCCTCTGCTTGAAAATTGGAACTTAACCACGACGAACACAATTGAACAATAGCTAGAGTGACGACCAATGGGAGGGGTATGGAGTGACGTGCAGTAAATGCATGCACTTCCATCCTCCAGTCATTCAATTCCTTAGTACACACGAGCCCACTAATCCATTAATTCATTCAATTAAACCATGCATCGAAACCAACATCCACTAATTTCCAAGAGCACCACCCTATGTCACATTAACCACTACAAACCATACTATAGCACATATCACATGTATTTCTATATAACTCAATAAATCATATAACCACTAACCCAAGGACTAACAACAATCCATTTAATTCCAATGCATATAGTGTAGCATATTAGTATAGTCTAGTTTCTACTTCTTGTATTTTGTTTGTCTTTCTTTTACCTCTTTTCAACTGCTCCCATGTGTTGTTACTAACATGTTTATTGTGCAAGTGTCACAGTATTGAATCTAGGAACAGATAGAAAGGGTAAAAATGGACAACATAGGACATCATAACATGAAATTATAGCCTAGAGCAACAAAAGCAACACATAACATGCCTTATCCATCATTCATTTGTCGCAATTAGAACCAACACATAATAGGCCTTATCCATCGCCAATAAAACCATGTTTGCATCAATCATGTAGAACTCTGTAAACAGTGTCGAGTAACATCATAAACATGAAATAAGAACTAGATCTGATCTTCCAATCTACAAGGGGGTCCCACCTACTAGTATTATATATCTTGTTAGCTTATAATAATAGGCTTTAGCAATACTTTGCAGGAAAAATCCTTCTTTACGATTTTAATCGTCAACAGTTACCTCCCAAGGCACTTCCACTCTTTCCTCAAACTGAACAAATTAACCCTGAAGTGTAATTGCTCCTGAGTTCTCATCAATTTAGAAAATTCCATGAATTTAAATAGAATAGAGAAATAGGGAGGATCATACATCATAGTAAAAAGGCCTTGCTTATCATCCTTTGTGATGACCAAGCAAGCGATAGGATTTATATCACTTTTCATTTTAATTTGTGAGTTTAATTCATAAAAATTTGATTGAATCATAATCCTTTGTGATGACCAAGAAAACGATAAGATTTATATCACTTTTCATTTTAATTTGTGAGTTTAATTCATGAAAAATTGATTGAATAATATTTATGACTCTCATCAAATCAAGCGATATGATTTATATCACTTTTCGTTTTAATTTGTGAGTTTAATTCATAAAAATTTGATTGAATCAGAATCCTTTGTGATGACCAAGAAAGCGATAGGCTTTATGTCACTTTTCAGTTTAATTTGTGAGTTTAATTCATAAAAAATTGATTGAATAATAATATTTATGGCTCTCATCAAATCAATTAGGAAATTTTATGTACTTGGAAGGAGGTCATTGAAGAATAAAAGGGAACGATGTTGGATTGGGAGCTTGCTCATAGATAGTAGGTATAACATTGGAAGATATTGTTTGAGGGGAAGAAATTGGGGTGAGTAGGTCCGGGTCTTGAGCTCAGGATTTGAGAGGGTAAGGAAATAAGGGTCTTGGTCTGAATTTCTAGTTTTAGAGTATATGACTAAACAACCCTAGAGATTTGAGGGGAATAAAGGGATATAGGTTTATCCCGACCTAGAAGACAAACAATCAATCCAAATTAAGATCATAAAAATACCAACAATAGATATCTATTTATGGGAGATTTTTCATATCCAAATGTATTGAAAGTTCGATCTAGAATTCTTACTATTAGTTAGAAAAAAAACAAAATTGGGAATTGTTGTTTGGAGCAATTGGCAAGTCTCTGTTGGTTTGTTAGCTGTTGTTTTTTCTAATTTTTGGAGATTCATCCGTGGAACCTAAAGGAACTACTTGATGTTGAGAACCCGCATTCTGACTAGAAGGGTTTAGTGCTTGTGGAGATTGCACAACTAAATTGAAAGGGTCTAGTTCCTTTGAAGGTTATGAAACTATATCGAAAGTTTATTGTGAAGATTATCTATCTGGGATAACACCAAGGATAGTGTCCCCTTTTGATGTAACACTTGTAGAATCTTACAAAACATATGTAGATCTGGTTCTTTAGAATTTAATACTGGAAAGCAAATGAGTTTTGGTCCATGCACCTTTCTCTATTATTAAAGGATTTTTTCTCCATGTACCTTTCTTTGTGCTTAGAGAAGGAAAAATAATCAAGGATTACTCTAAATATTCAACAATTGGGATACTAGGCCCTAGTTCACCCTATTAATATTCAACTAGGACACTAGGCCCTAGTTCATCCTCCTGTTCCTTCCTAATATCAATATTGTCTTCTTGTTCTTCTTCTTCATCTTGTGGAGGTTTTTGGAAAATAAATGCACTCCATGTTTTTCCCCTCTATGTCAAGGCATAAACAATGATGATCTTGATGAGGCCATGGTGGGACAAATGATTTGCAAAGTTTCTAGTGTTGTGCTAGACTATGTGGGCCATATTTTGTAGTGTGTGGAGCAGAAAGAAGGGAATGTTTAGGTGGCATTGATGTCTTAGGTAAATAAACAACTTAAAATGATAAAGGAATATAATAGTAAACTTTATTTCATAGGTAAGATAATTTTGGATAAAATTTTTCACTTCATCCCATGGTTAAGGGAGTGAAGTGCATAGAACACCCTTACTAATGCATTGCATATTTTCATGCCTCTATAAATTTAATTCAATCCAAGTTGGTCATAGTTTTCTAAGTCAACCAACATTCACCAGTCCATGGTAAACCATTAACTTAGGAAACAATTTCTTCGTTGACATGCATGTGAACTCCATAACCCACTATTGTTAACAATCAAAAGGACTCGGTGAATTTTAATGTTGTCATAGCATCAAATCCTTGGAGTCATTCAAAGGAAGCTAACTATCCTATAGTTTGGAAAATATTCATAATGATTGAGTTATCTATTAGAATATCAATTCCCTTCATGTCACATAGTGGACCCAACCATGATAGCAAGGAGTTGTAGAGTTATGGAACAATGTAACAGAGGTAGAGGTAGTGAGGTCTAGTAGTAGGGGTCAAATATCAAGGAATTGGCAACAACAAAGTTCAGTCACAAGGTAGAACTAATATGGCTATTGTTATCCTCATTTTTGGTTATCAAGATGATGACATGATAATGACATGGTGATAGAAGATCTAGCTCTTCTTTAAGATCATTTTCATGAAGAAAG
>SNQJ01S0075772.1:0-36934 GCA_010110895.2 Picea sitchensis
TGTCATCATGGCCACATACTTGTATTGTGGCTCTAGCGAAGCAATTGAATACACGCCCTTGTCATTCGCTCTGAATGTCGCGGAGCGCGAAACCCAATCCTTTATCAAACCTGGCATAGTTTTGTCATATTCTGTGCACTCCTTCTTTTTGAATTCTTCCAAGAAATCCACACCGTATGTATATTCAGATGTGGAAGGCAACTTATACATGCTTTGTAAATGCTTGGGCTGGAAAGTTCCAATAGTCACTCGCTGACTATTCATAATTGTTCTGGTAGGCAGGTCCACGTGATCCAAAGCCCAACGGATCATGTCATAGTAAGGAAGCAACCGGGGCCTGGTTGTTATTCTGTGCATCCCTGACTGGACAACTATCTTATACTTGGTGTGTAAATCGTCTCTTTCGTTGTCGTCAGAATCATCTGAGTAATCAACTAATTTTGCCTGCAGAACATTGAACACATGCGACCAGTCGGGAATCGATTCGATACTTCGGGGTGAAGTATCGGAGACATTGTCTGAGCCCTGGCTTGTAACTTCGACATTTGTCTTCGTCGCTTTCCGCGGAGCCATGACTACTGCTTGCTTTTTCGCTCTTCTGTGGTAAACCTGCGTATACATGCAGAAGTTAATTTACTTCGAAAATGACGAGCTCTGCTTGCTTATGAAAAACAATCTTCATTATAACAAAATGAGACTCCCGTATATAGTTGAAACTTCTGTAATCTGTGTAATAAGTCTATCCAATCACAATTAACAACAAATTGATTGCGTAACAAATCCGATCTTCTTTATTCGTAGATTTACCCTAATTATCCATTAATGTCGTCAATGTTTGGTGGCTTTCTAGTCAGTCGGAGTATGAAAAGCAAAAAATTATCTCGGGAAATGTGCAAGCCTCGATGTGCGGGACCTATCTCGTTATATTTTAAAATATTCAAAATATAGCAACGTTAAAAATCTTCTCGCTTTTCGCTGCATTGGGGATTTCCTTATAACATTTTAAGTTTTCAACTCACGAGACTGCGAGTACCGATTTTAGCTTAATTAACAGTAACCGTGATTTGGCGCATCCTTAATTATATAATTAATTTATTCGCCATATCGCGACTCGGGAATTCGAAGACAGRCTTTTGGGAGAATGATATGCAGAGTCGCGATATCGCGATGTGGCGATAATTAAGGCTCGAATTATGAGAAGGAAATCTTAGATTAGGCGACTAATTAATCTCGCTATAATCATGTCACAACTTCGTGAATCGGGGTTTTGGACACCTTAACTTTATGAGAGAAAGTGTCGAGAACCAAATTTAACCATGGTTGGTTTTTTACCTTTAGTCCTTGACCAAGGTTATCACAAAAGTTATAGCGTTCTCGGCTCTCAGGGCTATAAAAACAAAAACTTAGGTTCGACGAATGCTGAGGCGCGAATTCCCGAAAATGCATACTCATGAGTTAAAAGTTTTACCTTAGTTAATGTTTTTGCGCGAAAAAACAAAAAACGAATTCGCAGTTTCGCGTCTCGGGACTTATGAATTCAAAGATTGAAGTATCCGGCATGCGATATCCCGAAATAAAACAAAAGAGCAAACATACTTGCGAAAAATGGATCTTTTTTTAAAGTGAAAAAGCGTTGCTATCCAGGCGACAAGGTTTCAGAGTTTTAAGATTTCGGAAGGAAAAGAAAAACAAACTTTAGATCTCAAGTATCAAAAATTGAAAAATTGCGCGAGGTGAAAAACAAGGGTGGCTCCAACATTACCTTTTAACCCAAAACAAACAAATTTAGAAACCCTATTATTAAACTCATAAACAAACACTTAATTCTTCTTTTTAATTATTTAGTTTATACCTTAACCTTAGATTTTAATACCTTAACCCTATAATAAATTTAATAATCCACATTTTACCTATTAACTAAACCCTAGAACATTTAATAATGTTAAAATAAAAACCCAAACTAATAATAAACTATTATAAATAAATAAATTATTAAACCCTAGAAATCTTAGCAAATTAATTAAATTTATTAAATAATTATACTCTAAACCTAGCCGACACTGAAAACTTTCCCACACTTCCAGTATTTATACCATCTCTTCCCTTTTTCTTAACCCAGGCTCATTGTCCTAAAGATGGATCATGATCTGGATCCGAAACGTCGACAGTCTATTGACAACACTGTGGCTTTTCCGATCAAAACCATAAATTATCCATTCTTAATTAATATGTTTTCTCTAATATTACTCAACATGAGCGTTTGAAACATGCCAACGAATTTTCTCATGCGGTCGCATGCACATGCACATGCATGCAGCTATGTTGATGTGCATGCATGCATTCTATTTATGAACTACTCATGTAACTATGTGATATATTCATGATCAGTTTGTGTAACTGAGTGATAGATGTTATATATGCAAGCATACCCATAGAGGTCTGCATGCAATGTGTAGTAAGTGTGTGAGAGAAAGATGCAATATTGAGGTGTTGTGTGTATGAGAGGAGAGGATGGTTGTATGCATGGGTTGGCTATTGTAATTATCCCTTGAATAAAAGAATATTGATTATCATTGCCATGGTTTTTTCCCTAAATGGGTTTCCACATAAATCACTGTGTCAATTGTAAGTTTGTTGTGCTTGGTTTAATGTGTGTTTGATCTTGCTTGTTTATGCTCTATTTTATGCTATGTTTTTCTTTCGATGCCTAACAAGTGGTATCAAATCTTAGAGTTGAAGGAAGCAGAGAGCGAAGGAGAAGAGAATCTGGTCGTTGGATCGAAGAGCCTCATTTATTAGAAGTTGTGATTTTCCTTTGGACGGTTGTTTCTGCTAACAGCGAAAGTGCAGAGTTCCAAGTTTGAGGTGGAAAAGTTCAGTGGTAAGAATAGATTTGCGCTATGGAAGCTCAAGATGCGAGAACTGCTTGTGCAACAAGGATTGCAAAAGGCCTTGGCTGGAAAGTCAAAGAAACCGGCAAGCATGACAGACGAGGACTGGGAGGATTTGGATGCAAGAGCCCTCAGTACTATTCATTTGTGCCTGGTAGATGAGGTGTTGTTTAACATTGCTGAAGAGACAAAAATAGCAGGTTTGTGGACCAAACTGGAGAGTTTGTATATGACAAAGAACTTGTCAAACATAATTTTCTTGAAGAGGCAGTTGTACAGCTTGCGGATGAAAGAAGGTACAAAAATTATTGATCATTTGAATGTCTTCAATACTCTAATTTTTCAATTAACTAATATGGAAGTAAAGTTAAAAGATGAGGACAAGGCGGTTACATTGTTTTGTTCATTGCCTAAGTCTTGGGATCATCTAGTCACAACTCTGTGGTTTAACACAACAGATGCCATTGATTATGACATTGTTGTGGGAGCTTTGTTGTCTGAGGAGATAAGGAAAACATTCAGTAAATAAACCTCAACAACAGAAGCAATGGTGGTCAAGGGTTGATCTATAGAAGGAGGGCAAGATCAGAAAGGTACAACCAGCTCTAAGTCAAAAGACAGTAAGGGTAAGGCAAAATGTTGGTTTTGTGGCAAATATGGGCATCTCAAGAAGGATTGTTGGAAAAGACAACAAGCATCCAAAGAGGACTCCACAAAAGAAGCAAATTCAGCTATAGGTATGGTTGATGAAGTTTTGTATGTTTGTTGTGTCTCTCCACCTATTTTCACATAGAAGGTGCAGGGCGGTGATGGTTGAGTCGCCGTGAAATAAAAAAATAAAATTGTATTTACTTTGGAGTTGTAGAAATTATTGATTGCATGTAAATGGGCATATGTTTGTAAGACCTGGATAGGCATGCATACCCCTAGTTTATCAGGCCACCTATGAAAAGTCTAGACATAGATTTAGGTAGACTCAATATGTGGGTGGGGGTATGTGTGTTGGGTTAACCTTGACTCGATGAAAGAGTTAATGAGTTAAATATGGTTTTTTGGTCAAAGAAAGTGGTTTTTTGGGTCCATGTTTTTGGCTAGCCCGTGGTATTGTGTCCATGGATTGCATGTGATGAAGCCTATAAAAATCTTGGTGAAATCCATTGTAAATGGACCTGGAGGTAAGCGGTGAAGGCTAACTTGGCCGGATTTGGTCAAAGTTGTTCGAATGCAAAGTTTGAGGTGGAGGAGTGTGTCCAGTTTAGAAAGGTGGGTTTGTATAAAGGTTGATGTGTTGTCAGGTCAATCAAATGTTTGAGAATATATGATGAAAGTAAGTTCATATCCATGGAACTTAGAAAGTATTGCAAGAAATTGGGATCTAATTGGCATGTTTAGTAATGCCAAGTTGCAGCAATAGTTGTGGACAAAAGCATTTGTGCTATCTGGTAACTCGGTCACCATTGGTTGCAAAAGATAAGAAGATTCAGGAAGAGGTATGAACAGGTCATATGGTAATTACTCAAATGTGAAATTATTCGGTTGTGATGCTTATGGTTTTTTATCAACTTTCTAAGTACTACCCAAATCAAACAAGTAGATATTTGATATGGTGATGATGTTAAGGGGTGCAGACTGTGGGATCCTACTACCCACAGAATCATCATGGACAGAGATGCAGTGTTTGATGAATCTCCTTTTATAAAATCAAACATAATAAAATATGAAAGGTTCAAAGGATGGTTGGTAGAAGAAAAGTATTTGGAAGGTATTGATTTCCATGAAAGTTTATCACCGGTTGTTAAAAGCTTGTTTATATTCATGGTGTGTTAGCACTGGTTGTGATAGTACATCAAGATGTTAAAACTGTTTTACATGGAGTTTTTTTTTATAAGGGGATGTATATGGAACAACCAGAACAGTTAGTTCAGAATCTCAATAGAAGATTTGTTTGCAAACTCAAAAATCATTGTATGGCCTGAAGCATGCTAGGCAAATGGTACAAGATGTTTGATTCCTCCATGGTGAGCCAAATTTTACAAGAAGTGAGTATAGCCATTATGTTTATGGTATATTCATTATCTTGGTGTTATATGTTATGCTTATTGCAAGAACAAGCATGGTTGAGATCAACAGGTTGGCTCAGTTGGTTAGGGCATTTGTTATGAAGGATCTGGGAGCAACAAAATAAATCTTGGGCATAGAAATACACAGAGACATGAAATACGGTAAGCTTGGTTATCACAAAAAAATTGTGTGGTGAAGATACTCAGGAAATTCAGTATGAATAATGTGAAACTGGTAAAATCCCTTTGGCTTTCCATTGTAAATTATCTTCAGGGTTATGTCCTAATTGATGAAGAAGAAAAGGGTTATATGTCTTGAGTATTATATGCTAGTAGGAAGTTTTATGATTGCGATGGAGAAATGGTTAGCATTTCACATGTAGTTGGTGTTGTCAGTAGACACATGGAGAAACCATGTGAAGAGCATGGAAATGGGTGCTTCAAACACATAAGCACAAGTATCACCTACAGTGCTCGCAGTGATTTGGTTTGTGGTTATGATTCATGAGATTTGGACAAGTGCATCGGTTTATTAGACAGGTTATTGATGGAGACAGAATGATCCATACTGGAGTGAATCGTGCAGGCATATCCACGTAACGGTATTGTTAGAGAAGTCGCGGAGCTGTAATGGTGTTTGGCATCTCTTGCAGGAAAGGTGATGGATGAATTAATTAAGGGCATGATATATCAAGTAAATTGTTGTCAAGATGGAGATTGTTGGAAACATGCCAATGAATTTCCTCATGCGGTCACATGCACATGCACATGCATGCAACTATGTTAATGCGCATGCATGCAATCTATTTATGAACTGCTCGTGTAACTATGTGATCTATTCATGATCAGTTTGTGTAACTGAGTGATAGATGTTATATATGCAAACATACCCATAGAGGTGTGAGTGCAATGTGTAGTGAGTGTCTGAGAGCAAGACGCAATACTGAGGTGTTGTGTGTATGAGACGAGAGGATGGCTGTATGCTTGGGTTGGCTATTGTAATTCTCCCTTGAATAAAAGAATATCAATTATCATTGTCGTCGTTTTTTCCCTCATTGGGTTTCCACCTAAATCATTGTGTCAATTGTGAGTTTGTTGTGCTTGGTTTAATGTGTGTTTGATCTTGCTTGTTTATGCTCTGTTTTATGCTATGTTTTGCTTCTACTACCTAACAATGAGGATGGGGTTATGTTTTCTCTAATATTACCCCCCAACCCCACCCTTGATTAATATTACTTTCACCATTTTAATCTTGATTGATTCTTTCTAGTATATGTATATATATCATAGCAACCTAAAATATTTGATTAACCTCAAATTTAAATCTCATCCACATCAAAAATTTAAAATAACATACTTGAAAACACTAAATCATATCAAATAGTCCAACTCTTTTTTTCATCTCAAAAATTTTAAAATAGCATAATTGAAAACACTAAATCATATCAAATATTGCAACACAACTAATTAAATTTTAAAATAAAATATATGTAAATCTGAAATTTAAATCTCATTTACATAAAAAAAATCAGGGATGATTTTAAGGATGAAAAATTATTTTTAAATGTAGAAACCTTGGCGAATCTTACTAATCATTCATATGTCAACTATAAAATGTTGGCGATATTTTTGTAGGCGATTTTAAGGTAAAATAACTTTATCCTATAAAATTTGGGCAAATCAATTTTAGAATAATTAATCTTTTTTTGAGAAAAAACATGAAAAATTAACCCATGAACTAAATTTAACCCCTAAAATCATTCCTGTCACAAATTTAAAATAACTTATTTGAAAACACCAAATCATATCAATTATTAAAACACAACTTTTTATGAATTAAATAAATTATATCATAAAATACATATAAATCTCATCTTCCTCAAAATTTTAAATTAACATACTTGAAAACACTACATCATATCAAATATTGCAATTCACCTTTTCATCAACTAATTAAATGCGATAATAAAATATATGTAAATCTCGTCGAAATATTAAAAAACAAATGATCATTTAATAATCTTATTAATTATTCCATAACCTTGGCTCACCCGATTACCCTTTTATATATATTATATTTAGGTATTCGTTTATATAAAACTTTGTGAACAACAAATCCCAAATTTAAAGCATCCAAATCTTTATGACGTGGAACAGCGAATGCCTAAGTTGTTCTAGTTAAAATCTTCGTTGTGCCGCGCATACTTTAAGGAATGTCTGTATTAAAATAAATAAACAATGAAATACAACACCCTCTTATCAGCAAAGAATGTTTATTTAGACCTGGCAGCACATAGCTGGAAGACTGTCATACCATTGTGGAGACAGAAATTTTGGAAGGATCTCGGCCCATTGAAACACAAACTTTTTACCTGGCTCTTGCTCGAAAATAAGCTCCTGCTTTGGGACAATTTACAAAAATGCGGATGGGAGGGCCCAAACCGCTATGCTCTTTGTGCCAGGGATATGGAATCAACGCTACATGTTTTTGTTCAGTGCCCCTTCACCAACTCACTTTGGACCCACATCTCTTCTGCTCTTAACATTTCCACAGTTTGGGAAGGCAATGATATCAAATCTTGCTTTCAAATCTGGATCCAGCAAAACAGTTCTCACACTTTGCTTCCATCACACCTTTGCTGGCTCATTTGGCGGTCCAGAAATGATGCTATCTTCAATGACAAAAAGCCATCCTTCCACTACATCACTTCTCTCATTCTGGCATAGGCCGCATCTCATCGCATCCCTATAAAACCAAAGCCTCCGGATAGAACTCCTTTACAAATTCCAGTTGATAGGGTGGTAGCTTGGTTTGATGATGGGGCCTATCGACAAAGTGCTGGTAATGAGCGGTATTATAGCACTAAGCACACACACCTTTATTCGCTGGATGTTGCATGGAGGCCATGGATCCAACACAAAGGCGGAACTCATAGCTGCTTGGGCTTCGCTTCACCTGGCCAGTCGACATTCAGACACCTTACTCCTTCTGGGTGACTCGAGCTTATGTCGATTAGGTGAATGAGTTATCCAGGATTTCCATGTAAGCGTCTACTTTGTTGGAAAGATAAGAACCGAGGGAAAGCTATCTCACTTTTAGAAAGCAAACTCACCTTTAAATATATCACAGGAGGAAACTGCAGTGAATCTCCTCGAAAACAAAGCGTTGCACCTCCCATGAATCAACTTAGATTTTCCTATTGGGAGGACGGTAATGAAGTCCTATCTACAAGATCAAGCTATGACTTGATTTCTCCTTGGCAGATTTGGTGTCTTGTCTTCTCCGTAGCTGACATGCTGTCTTGATGGATATAGCCTTGAATGTGAGGCCACGGTTTGGATATGAACAAGTATATAGCAATTATCTCCTTGTATCTTTTATGCTGCTGTAAGAGAAGTAGACATGTAAAATTTTATATCCTTTTGGAATATAAAGAGTAATTTTTTTTCGTGGAAAAAAAACACCCTCTTACTTTGCAAATAATTTATAGTTATAAAATTTAAAGACACCCTTTGAGAGCCGTCTTGGCGGTGTCAAAATATATTTTCCAAATAAAATATATTTATCTACATCACGTCATGTTAATCGAATTAACTGTTGCAAAGCAAGGCAAGTTTTATAAAGTGAGTGAGTTTAATTACTTTCATTTAAACTAAATTAATATTAATGAGGTTTTTAATTACTTTCATTTAAACTAAATTAATATTAATGAGGTTGAGTTATAATGGGTTATTTAGTACTTAGGGATATTTTTGATCTTTTAGATTAGGGTTAACCACTTCCTTATAGTATCTTAGTTTCTTTTTATCTTCTAATTCTTTATTGTACCAAATATTCTCTTTAAATTTATATGTAATAATATTTTTAATATTATTGTTATTATGCAGAATGATATCTTCTTGTATTCCCCAATAATTTAGCCAAGATGTCATCCTTACTTGAGCCACTAGTGGTTTTGGCTGGAGTTTGAAGCAATTTTGGGGAGCCTCTTGTCATCTATGTTGTTTATATTGTTCATGTACACTAAGTACCTAATCATATTAGTGCACTCAATAGGGGAAACGCTCGCTTCAATGAGGAGGATAGGATAGGGTGCATTTCCTTTAATATTGAGATTATAAGTTATAAAATTCCCTTGGATTTGCTCTATCTTTCTCCAAGAATCTCTAGAGATACTATATCCCCAAACATCACATCTGTATAAGATAACTAGAGTAACGAGAGTATCAAATAGGAGTTTTTTCTTATCCCACAACGAAAGGTCTGCTAATCTGCACTTGTTTTAAGCCCATAATAAGGTTTCCACCCTCCATTTATCCTTTTCTCAATACTATAGTTCCAATTGAGCATGTGATGAATATTGATTCTAAGAGATTTGTATGAAGTCACTTCCTCCGAGCTATTGTTGTCATATACAAAAGTGTCATAGGTGATCTTTTGGGATTTGATTATCATAACCTTCATTTCGTCAATGTTTACAGTCGTACCCATACTAGAGAAGAAGTCCTTGAGAATTCTTAGATGCTTACTGAGGTCATAGGGATTCCTTGCCATAAGAAAAATATTATCATCGTAAAGAAGAAGGATCATGACTATACCATCAAGAGATGACCCAACACAACCAACATATTCTGACCAATGTTATAACTTATCAGTGTATAAGCCAAAGAGGGTAGGGGACATGGGACAACCTTGCCTGACTCCCATACTACAGTTAATTTCTTCCGACCAACCCTCAATGTACCTAAACTTGGAAATAACACTCTCATATAGCCTTACTACAACAAATCTTAGTTTAGAAGGAACTTTTAGCTCTTCTAACATATTCCAGTGGTTAATCTTAAGCACCGTGTCAATTTTTTTTTCTAAAATCAACAAAACAACAAAGCAAATTGGTTTATTATTGCAACACTTTTCTACAATGAACCTAAGCATAACAAGATGGTCTACAGTTGAATGATAGTCTCTAAAGTTGGCTTGGCCTTTAGCTCTTTTTCCATGGATTTCAAGCCATATGTTGATCTTCTTTTCAAAAATACTTCTATATAGTTTGGCTAAAATGAGGCTCACCATAATGGTCCTATAATTAGAGGGACTAATTTTATCCTCACTTTTAAAGATAGGAACAATGAGGCTTTGAATCCAAGATTTAGGGAAACCCTCCTTGACTGCTAAATTGAAGAGCTTGTGTATGTGAGGGATGAGGATAGGCCCTCCAATTTTTAAGATTTCAACTTGGTAGCTTTCAATGTCCCTAACTTTCCCTTTTGTGAGTCGCTTAACCCTAAACTTTATGTCTTCTATAGTAAACACTTCATCCTCTATAGAAACATTTGGAATGTTGTCCACAACAACAAGGGATTCATAAATCTTTTTGAGGTAGGAGTTCTAGTCCTTCAGGAGAATCATATTATTTTCTTTAGTTTTATGAGTCAAAATTTGCCTCCATAATTTCTTAGGATCTAGCTTTGATAGGTGCATAAGCTTTTCTTGCTTTCTATTTATGTAGTGACTTTTTTCCTTTTAATTAGGGCTTTGTCTCTTTTGATCTCATCATATTTTAAGGACTCACTAGAGGCATCCCTAATGGTTTTTCTAGCAATTTTACAATCTTTTTCATACCAAGAGTTGGTTGTCCTATTTTTCTTTTTAGATAACACCTCAATAGAGAATTTGTTAATGGAAGTAGAGAGGGTTGTCATAAAACTATGATAGATGTCTTCAATGTTATTCTTATACGATAGAAAATTTAACTCAACTCTTGTGTTGATCAAGAATCAATCAATAATATATTATATTATTTTTTGTCTTAATTAACATAAAAATTAATATATTATATTAATTTTCGTATAGAAGATGAGATTCGATTTATAATTTTTTTAATAGAATAATTAATATATTTATAATATAATGTTTTCATCATTTAACATTAAATTATTATATTTATAATATAAAATGTTGATTCAATATAAGGATTAAGATATTTATATTATAACGAGGGTGGCAGGTACGAGGATCATCATTGATCTTGAACGAAAAAACTAAATAACCTATGAGTAGGGCCTAGGGAACTCTTCAGAAAATCAAGTTGAAGCATGTACCTTATTACAAGGAATGCATATAATTGTTGACTTATGAATTCAATCATTGATTGTTGTGGGAGACTCAAGCGCAATAATCAATCAAATGACCTTGAAATCCTTACTAGTTGATTATAATCTTGCATTTATACTAGCTCGGGTTGATAAGGAGGTCGACCAGTTCCAAAAAATTACATTCTATTGGGTTTCGAGGGAGAAGAATCAACAAGTAGAAAAGTTTGTTAATGAGGGCAATGATCTAAAAGCGGGGGTAATTAGGATTAGCGAAACCGCAGGCCATCAAACCATACCTTAACCAAATATCAATGAATCTGAAGGTGAGAATGGTTGCATTAAATCCCCTTATGTCATCCATCTACGGGCATCATTTTCAAATCAAGGCAGGTAATTTGATGAGATTGTTGTACCCCCCTCACATGATTTCCTTCTTGGTGAGGCACAAATTTGAATCAGTGACTAGTGTTTATCATTGTCAAGGTGGGATTATGAAAATGCAAAGAGGAAGGCATCCTAAGGAATTTGGAAATTTGCTTCAAATGCTTGGTCAATGTCTGGTAAGAGACATTGTTGTTTTTTATGTGGTAATGTGCATGTTTCGTCTAGTTAATTTTAGTCCACGAAGTCTCCTAGGGGGATTTTTGTGCTTCATCATCATAAGTTTTTTTTTATCCTCAATCTGTATTTGGTTTTCACCCCCCTCGAGTGGATTGTCTTTGTTTCTTTGTGCCTTTAGACTTAGGAAGTGTGGTTTTTTTCCATGGTTGGTTTTGTCTTATGTTGGGTTTAGGGTTTCCAGGCTCCAAAATTCTCAGAAAGTGTCAAATAGGGAGGATTTTGAAGGTGGTCTTGTGGTGCTCTAGTATATTATTTGATATTGGCCTAAGTCTTTGTCTTGTTCTAATGGATTATAGGGAGCTGGAAGAAATTAGACATGTGTTGTGAAATCATTGGGAGTTAATTCAATGTAATAAAACCTCTATCTTTTCAGTCATTGCAAAGGTACATGATAATGAGCACCAAGTTGTTTCCTAATTTTCATCAATCGTTTGGACATTAGTATATCAATAGAAACAACATATAGTTTCTCTATAAGTGAAATGCAACATGCTAAGAAATAAGATTCTAAATTTGAGTAATGGAGCTTAGCCAAGGGCTTCCAATCAAAGAATGTCAGTGAATTCAGCATGTGGGGAGTTAAAGGAAGAGGAAACCATGCACCAGTTGGTTGAAGATATGGAGATAGGGAAGTAAGAATATGTTCCATCAAATGTTGGCTTGGCTGAGGTTGTCAAACATCATGTGTTTTGATAAGTTTCATGTTTTTCAAAGCTATTAGAACACTAGGAGTTTTCTTTGGCCTTTATAAATGCAATAAGTATTGGGACTTTTTGCCCAAGGACATTTGTAAACTTTGTATTTAGCATGCAAGGAGTTGTCTATTGACACGGGGGCAGACCCAGGGTTCAACGCTCAAGAGCGCACCAACAAAGCCCTAACTACCGGCCCTTTCGGAAACACCCGCAAAGTAGATGAAGTCTCACCCAAGGTAGAGGCAGGGGTGGTTGCAAGACTCAGGTGTCTGCAACCTTAGCTGGAACATAGATCTGTGATTATCTTTCTTACAACGCACTTAGCATCATTTATTCCTTAGCATCCATTCATTAATATACTTCGCAAAAGGCACAGAGAATCGCGGTGAATACTTATACTAAGAATGATTCAGTACTTATCCACAGAAATATAGGTTAGATTCAACAGATCAAGCACTAAGCATCTCATATATCAAATCTAATGTTCATTCATTCATCAACAGCACAGAGCGTAACTAGATCTACTTAATCACATCAAGCACTTAGCAAAGAAAGAGATAAATACATAAGAGCGAAGCACAAAACACTATACACACAATTACCGTGGTTCACCCCCACCCTGGGGCTATGTCCACAAAGTCTTATTTATATTATCTTGGTCAAGCAGTTACAGCACAGAGCTTTAATGACCCTTACTTTGCACAAGACAGAAGATCTGCGCAGCTCGCTAGATCCTTCTTCCTTTCTCTTCAGCATCAGACTATAACAACCTGCACTTAGCTCTCTGATCTCATGCACAGAGCACTCTAAGATCCGATCACACAAATCCAATTACTAGCACTAAGCTTTCATTCATACATCACATAGATGTACTACATTACTATCTCTCTTTTATCTTACTATCTACATTGCTTATTTATAGATTACAAAATGGGCCTAAACGTGGGTAAACCCACAAGCCGGCATCCCTTTCTCGTTACATCAACCCAAAACCCTAAAATGGACCCCAAAATAGGTCTTGCTTCCTTATTTTTTGCTTCGCGTTGCGCTCCTTCTTTGGCAAGTTGCCGCAGTCCCAAAAGTGGTCAAGTATGACCAAGTACTCTTAAACTTGGTCAAAGGCCAACAGGCCCCCAACACTCACCTGTGACTCATCCCGAGTCACTCAGGTCTGACCAATTCCGCTTTGAACACCTCGAGCTTGGCTCAAGCGGCTTCGACCTGCTACAGTGCGACAGCCTCTTGTTCAGTAAATTTCTGGATTACTGTGTCATTGAGCGGTCCTTCCAAGCATTGTTCTGCAGTGATGACAACCTGTTCGAGTTCAGCTCCCTGGCTTTCAAGTTCGGCGAACAGTTGGCATGCCTTCTCTTGGAGTGGTTGCAGTCATTGAAAGGCATCCATTACTTTACTTTGCAGCGTGTGTACTTGTTGTTGGGTTGTGCGTTGCTCTGCGAACCTCTTCATTCTTTCGACTGGGGTCACGGACTTCAGTTGCGCTTGTAGCACATCTACATGTTTCTTTTCTTCGTGGATATGTGCCTCCAATGTCTGCAATTCTGGATTCTCTGCGAGGGTTTCATAGTTTTGGGTGCTTCTAGTGCCTAGTTTCCCACATTCTGAAGCCAAAGTTTTAATCAGTCGACTATGCTTCGAGCAATGGCCTCTCTTAGATCTCTTATCTCTTGAGGTGTCTCAGGAACTGTGCAGAGCTCCAGATCTATGATGCGCTTTTGAATTTGTTGGATTACTGCTTCCAGTTGGGTCACCTGCTGTGGAAGACGATCTTCCATCTTCACTTCTATGATCGTCACAGAGCGCAGTGCCTTGTGAACTCTTTCTTGTGTTTCAAGTTGCTCTGCTAGCAACTGGTCCTTGCTCTGCTGTAACTGGGCTTTTTCCTCCTCCCATTTTGCATGTAATTCAAGTTGCTCCTGTTCTTCCTTTCTCTGTTGCTCTTCATGTGCGCTCTGTGCTTGTGCCAAAGCCTGGGTGGCTTTCGTTATGTCTTCTTCAGCTCGTCGAATGCGAGCTTCAACTTTCTCGGTGATCTGGCGTAATTGTGTGGGCTCATCACCTGTTCCTGATATTTCCATTGTTAATGGCACCGTAGAAACTGCTTAGTTGGACTGAAGTGCCTGTTGTGCTTTTTTGAATTCGCCCGTGATCCGGCGGAATAGTTCCTCCTGATTTGCTTCTTGCTTTTCCGCGAGCTCTAATGAAACATCATTCAGTGCAGCAATTAAGAAGTCAAAATCATCTGGGGTAAGCGTGGTCCGAGTGGCCTTAGTTTTCTTTCTAGATGAGGGCCTTGGTGGGGTAATCTTCCTTTTCTTGGAGGGATATGCCTCGTCCCTAGGCGGGGTAACCTCACCTTTGCTCTGTTCAACTTATGTGCCCTCTAGTTCTTCATCATCACCTGCCTTCGTAGGTGAGAGAAAAGCAGTCTTCGTTGATGTGTTGTGGATATCTTGAACTTCCACATCCTTCTTAGTCTTGTGCAGTCCTGGTGTATCCGACATAGCTTCAGGGCTATCTACGTCGGACATCTCTGCGGGGTCTGCTGCAACAAGGAGGTCTGCCAACCATTCCTTGGTAATCTCCTCCAGGTCATCTTCTGTGAGATTGTAATATGACTAGAGTTATTGTTTGTGCTCATTTGCACGCGTTGTGATGTAGGTGAAGTGACGATCTGCGCTAAATTTCATCAAAGGTCGAAACCTATGAAGAGTTTTGGGTGTAATGCGCGGTGTAGACTTAATGGAATTCCTCAAATGAATGTAGTACACATGGAAGATGGCATTGGACTGCCACTGTTTATTCATGTCGTTGGAGTAACACAACATACAGAACTTTGCAGCCAGGGGTTCGAAGGGTTCAATCTCCGGAAATGTGGCTCCCTCGGGAAGTTCCCACGCAATGAAGGCGACGAGTATAAGAAACCAGCTAAAGTGGAACTCATACCCTTTGTCCTGCGCTTGTCTACAGTCAAGCTCTAGCTGATTTATAAGGTATTTCACCCAGTTCATTTGTAGTCCCTCTGCGCACTTCCCTATGAGGTCAACTACAAATCCAGTCACCTGTGTAGGTCTATTTTTTTGAACTAACTTGCCTGCGATCAGCTGACAACCAAAGCATATTGTTTCATTCTCAATGGAGGCTACCTTGTAACCTCGCGTGCCTTTCTCCAGATCTCCATATGTGTCTTTTATTCGTTGAGCGAGAGCACGATCTGTGGTCTTTCCAGGGTAAAAGTCCTGCGGGTCAGGGCCCTGCATGCTTAGCCTAGTGATCTGATTTATCATAATCGGATCCACAGTGAGGCGTCGTTCCAACCATAGGTATCCTCTGTGGTATCAGGACAACAACAGTCAAACACAGGCATTTACTTCCTGATGCCTCCCGAAATGTGGAATCTTCATTACGTTGAGGAGGGTTGACTGCGCAAGGTTATGGGTCCATTGTTGCAGTACAATCTTGGGGTTCTTTCCTTTTGTAATAGTCAAATACTTGTGTGGGGCTAGCATATTGTATACCTTGCGATCTCCAAGGTTAAAATCACTGAATTTCAGCGTGGTGAGCTTCTCCTGCTCAGCATGAACTGCGCGCACCCCTTTTGGGAGGTACGCAGTGACTACATCATATTCGAAGTCTCTGGGTACAAAGTCTCGATTCACTGGTCCACTTAGTGGTGGGATATATTTAGGCAGGATGCTTGGGATCATTTTCACAGTGGCAAAGTCGTTTTCGAGCTTATATCGTCTTTCCTAAGGCGGTCGGGATGGTCCTGCTCGAGCAGTGGAGGGGGAAGATGGCAGTACACCTGTAGGCATTCCACGTTCTGACATGACTCTCTTAGCCATTAAATCAATTAGAACTTCTTCAACAATTTTCTCAACAACACTAATCTCGTTCGACATACAAACTTGGGTCAGCTGGATCGGGTGCAAAAGGAATTCAGAGACGACATTGAATAGTAAGGAAATGATCTCAGGGTAAGTAAATCTCAGGGTTCGCGCTCAGATTCTCAGTTATCAAAAAGTATTCTCGGTGCGTGGCACGACAAGTTAAGTAGGCAATCTCAGCAACGGTCTGCTTGCAACGGACATGGGGCCTTCATTAATTATGTTATATCCGTTCTAGTGCTATCCAACAGTCTAGTGGTAACCCATAACTATTTTTTGATCCGTTCGGAGCGGTGGTAGAACGGGTATATCGATTCCAACGGCTATATTGCTTCATTGTGGTGAAGTATTCTATGTCGTTGTTCTGATATCTCGGCGAAGCTCCAATTCTACAATTCTTCTTGCTGCAAAGTGTCCTCTAGAACCTCTTGTAACCTTACAGTATTAGCCCTTTTCTTTCTTAACTTCCTAGCCTTCTTCCCAGTGAGTTTTGTCTCAGTAATGCTTTTACCATTCTGATGTTTATCTTTTGTGGTCTTAGTTACTTCGCGCTGTGGAAAATCTTTCTTAGGGTTCCTTCATAATACTTTTTCTGTATCAAAAATAGGTAACTCGATCTTCTGCGGATCCTCAAGTGTTCTCTTAGCTTCGACATCGGAGGTACTAATATTAAATATCTGCGATCTTATCTTATGTTCTTCAATCAAGTGCACGATCCTTTTGGTCATGAATTATTTTAACTCTTTCTTCTTCTATTCCAAAACTTTCCCTTCTTCTCTTCGTCTGGACTATTCTCTATCAATCCAGGGTTTTCTTATGAGCATGGTAAACGGGGCGTTGTCTTCAACAAATTTAATGATCTCAAAGTCTTCCTCTATCAAATTTCCATTGACAATCATAGGTATCCGAGCGATCCTTCCACATAGGTTTACTAGCTTTCCTTTGAAGAAACTTGTTCCTCCTAGGGAAGGGATCATGGCAGGCTTCCCTATAGCTTCCCAAGTTCTTTCTGGCATAATGTTCACTTGTTCTTCTTCATCAAGAGTATAGTCAATGTCAAAGTCCCCTATTATTTCTTCAATTTGCTCCTTTTCTTTGAAGATCTCTGATAGCCTAACATGTCGGTGGTCATTCAAGGTATCTTTCATCTGTAGCAATATCTTTTCTTATTCTTTCTGAGTTTCTACTATAATATTGGTCTCTTGATCTCCCTCAGTGTTTTCTTGTTCCATATTCAGCTTCTCAAGCCTAGCAATCATTCTAGGGCAATCCAATACTTCATGGTCCATAGCCTTACAACAGAGGCAACTAGGTCTTCTCCCAGGGCATTATTTAGCAAGATGTCTCGGTCGTCTGCAACTATAATAGAGGGTTAATCCTCTAGTCCATTTAGATGTTCCCCAACTCCTGTTGTACTATGCACCAGGATCATGGTGGCTAGCCTGCAAAAAACTCTTTCTAGGATTCTGCATCCACTTGTTAGTCCAGACATTCTTTCGATACATAGGTATAACATATCTATCACTATACTTATCATATCTATTCATATCAAGCTTTCTTTCATCTATTAATGCCCTAGTTTTGAATCTAGGACATAATCTATCAAACATACCTAGATCCATGCTTTAGAAACAAAAACAAAAAAAAAAAAAAAAAATCACTTATCTTACTTCTACAGAGCACAAAGCTTCCAGATCTAAGACTTTTAACTATTCCTACCTTTATCAAGGCATAGAGCTTACATATCTTACCCTTTTCTTCACAGATCTGACTTCTTTTCTTCAAATCTAACCTCTCTTTCTTCAGATCTGACCTCTTTTCTTGGCACAAAGCTTCACAGGTCAATCATAACACTGCGCACTAGAGCAATAGATCTATGCACAGAGATTATTTCACGCAAAGCTTCTTCTTCTTCAGTTCCCAGCAATCACAGTTCCCGGTCCCGGCAACAGAACCATTTGTTGGCACGGGGGCAGACCCAGGGTTCAACGCTCAAGAGAGCACCAACAAAGCCCTAACTATCATCCCTTTTAGAAACACCTATGAAGAAGATGAAGTCTCAACCGAGGTAGAGGCAGGGGTGGTTGCAAGACTCAGGTGTCTGCAACCTTAGCTGGGACACAGATCTGTGATTATCTTTCTTATAGCGCACTTAGCATCAGTTATTCCTTAGCATCCATTCATTAATATACTTCGCAGAAGGCACAGAGAATCGCAGTGAATACTTATACTAAGAATGATTCAGTACTTATCCACAGAAATATAGGTTAGATTCAATAGATCAAGCAATAAGCATCTCATATATTAGATCTAATGTTCAGTCATTCATCAACAGTACAGAGCATAACTAGATCTACTTAATCACATCAAGCACTCAACCAAGAAAGAGATAAATACATAAGAGATAAGCACAAAACACTATACACATAGTTACCATGGTTCACCTCCACCCTGGGGCTACGTCCACAAAGTCTTCTTTATATTATCTTGGTCAAGCAGTTACAGCACAGAGCTTTAATGACCCTTACTTTGCACAGGACAGAATATCTGCGCAGCTCACTAGATCCTTCTTCCTTTCTCTTCAGCATCAGACTATAACAACCTGCACTTAGCTCTCCGACCTCATCCACATAGCACTCTAAGATACATCTGATCACACAGATCTAATTACTAGCACTAAACTTTCATTCATACATCACATAGATGTACTACATTACTATCTCTCTTTTATCTTACTATCTACATTGCCTATTTATAGATTAAAAAATGGGCCTAAACGTGGGTAAACTCGTGGGTCGACATCCCTTTCCCGTTACATCAACCCAAAACCCTAAAATAGACCCCAAAATAGGTCTTGCTTCCTTATTTTCTGCTTTGCGTTGTGCTCCTTCTTTCGCAAGTTGTCGCAGTCCCAAAAGTGGTCAAGTATGACCAAGCACTCTTAAACTTGGTCAAGGGCCAACACTGTCACTTTTTCTTGAAATTTTTGGACATGAAGTATATATAATTTTGTTTTTAGTCTCGCTAGAACTCTATATAATACAAATTCTCTAATTTTGGTTTATGTGTGTCTGTGTGTGTGTTACAAAGCTTGGGGAAAACCCCTAAGTATTTCCCCTCATTTCGAGGATGGTACCCAGGGTAAACCCTAGAATATTCAAGGCACAAGGCTGGTCAACAATAGGGCTTGAAGCCATTACAACCATACTCATTATGGGATCAACATGTCACTTGTGGGAATTGAACTGATGTGGGGAGGATAACAATCATTCCTCCCGACCACATGAGCTTTATATATCTATAATAAGAAAAGAAAAAAAATAAGCTAAGAATATCTAGGTCTTTTCTATTATATACAGAACAAAACGTCATAGTGAAATCTAGGAGAATGTGCCATCATGGAAACCATATCCCTTGTCTAGTGATATTTATATGACTTATCAATCCAAAAAATATCATTTTTTGAGTCCCATAGTTGCTAATAACTAAGGCCAAAGAAAATACCATTATATCCATATTTTTTATGGTAAGATGCCCTATGATCCTACCAGTGTCCATATATATAAAAATACAAAACATAATAACTAATTTCAAACCTGTCATCTATCGGTTGGAGTCTGGACATTGTCTTCCTTATTTTCCTTTGATGCTAGAGCCAAAAGGTCCGAATCCAACTCAATGAGGTTTTCTTTGGTTCCTGAAGAGTTGGTCGAACCACCATCCTACTTCTACTTAGTCTCATGCTAGCCTGAAGGGGACACCTTGAATTTGAACCCAAACTTTGACTGACATAACAACTCAAACTTTCCTTCAAAAATTCATAGGATGTGCCTTCTCTCCTCCATATCTTTTCCTAGAGCTTGACCCACCAATTCTTTAACAATCCAATACATTTCAATGATTTTGAAATACTTTGTGTCTCGTGTCCTAGAGTAAAATGAATCTATAACCCAATCCTATGTCCAAATTTCCATGCTTCATGAGTCGTGCAGGTGGGATCCATTGGACCATGAGAGGACGAAACCTTCTCAAAAATCCTCGACCCATGTCTCATCGCCTTGTCCCTCTTACTGCAACCCCTATCCATCCTCTCCATCGCTACCTAACCCAAATCACTACTAGACTTGTTGCACTAGCTTCCCAACCAAAAAAACCAAACCATCTACCACCCAAGAGGAAAACCACCACCTGTGGACCAAAACAGGATCTCTCTTAGCCTCACAAAATCTTTGAGGACCCCTTAGGAGCATAACCAATGCAAAATCAATGAGATGCATCCCCTGCTAAGGTATGTAATTCCTAAAATTGCAGAGGAGAAAGCAACTACAAGGAACCCAAACCCAGTAGAACCTCACAAACCATGGCCCACTATACCACCATGGTCAATCCTTAGAGGCAAACCCACCACTAAATCTCTACCTCCGAAGAAAAAACACTCTAAAGCATAGGGTTTTTATGCTAAGCATATACATCATCTCCATAACATTCAATATTCTCTTATTCCAGGCATAATTCTCCTATCTTATCATTGTACTCTCACTTATAAACATCCCACTTATCATCGTCATTTGTCGCTTCCTTCCTCTGGCCTAAGCCATGCCCAGGTTAATTGCACTAGTCATTACAAGTATTGGCACCTGCAGGGCCATAATCTGCACACCTAGGTTCTTCCCTCGCCTCAAACATCCAAATATTTGGTGTGTACCCTTCCCATGTTCTTGATGGTACGTATGCCAAGTTGGTTGTGTGGTGCACCATGTGGGTACCCCTAGCCCCAACTGATGTAACCCCATCCTGGTAGATAATAAAAAAATATATGATTGATATTAATATGGATTTTTAGTAATACGTAATCTAGTATTATGTTAGATTATAAATATAATATGACTTGAATTATTAAAAGAGGCCGAGTTTAAAAACAATAATTATAAATAACTTAGTAAAAAGTTAGATAACATGTTTTCATTGTGAAACTCCCTAAACATGGAGAGAAATGCAGGCGGGCTAAGAAGTTCCATGAGGATTTACACTAATGAATGGATGATGGGATTGTGATTCTGGGGGGGACAGAGAAGCTATCTGAGGGAACCATAGTTTGGAGGAACTTTGATTCTCTTTTCTGTAGGGAGATTGTTATCATTCACACCTACGAGAACCCTAATTCTCTTATCTATGAGGAGATCCATTGTTGGCAAACATTTCATTACTTGGAGTTGTAAGAAATCATTCGATTGTCATATGCATTGTATATGAAACCAGGTTTGGAGTGAATTTTAATCACTGCATCGATATGAAAAGTGTTATAAGAAATTTTTCATTGTGGATCAATAGCTACCAGCTCTACAGACTCGTGTTAGTGCATAATCATTAGTTTCTTCATAATCCCATCGATTGTTCTTCACCGAAATTGACATCGATAGATTTGGATTCATTCTTCTGCGACAGTTTATCAATGGAACTTTCATAGTACAATTTTAGCAGTTCATTGATGGTCCATTCATGTAGGTTGTTGATGTCTCTAGTTCATGGAATGCCATCGAGAGTTCATGAATGGAATTTTTTTTGTCCTTCCACTATATAGCAAAGCTACATACCTTTTATATTTTAGAAAAAAAGGAATATTAAGTAGATGAGACCTTGCATTTGGATGGATGGTTTCCATGGGGTATTTAGAAAGGTCGTTGTTGGTGCATTATGAGGCGGTGGTGATGATGTCCAGAGGTAAAAGGAGCTTTCCAAAATGTAGAACCAGGAGGATGAATCCCTAGACTACTCAAAGGAGCCGCAGGAGGGTTAAAAAAATTGGTCATGTCTAGTATATCACCCACCATATGACACGTCGATGCCATAAAGGACTACCTCTCTAGGTTGAAGGTTGTCGGAGGATGAGACTGTAGCCATCATTAGTGAGATGGAAAAGGATATTTTTTCTCACAATACCAAGGAAGATTTCCTTCCGGTATATACCTCAATAGATTTGGAGGGAATATCCCTCGAAGCCCTTAGTTTCTATCACAGGGATACCACTAAGAAATTTGCAAGGATACATCTAAGCGATCTACGGGCATTAAAACCTTGAACAAGTGAGGTAAATGCACAAGGTTGATGTTATTATTTCACTACATATGACTTTATTCTGGACAAGACGATGTGTTAAAAAACATAGGAACCTGTCAACCTTTCCCTTGGTGAGAAGACTAGATTGAATGACGTTTTGGAGATGGTGGGCCATGCCCTAGTTGGAATATTTCCAGGTAGAAGAATGAATCCTAAAACTCTAAAAGATTGGACAAAAACCAATTGTGTACCCCTAATTGTTTACTCCCCTCAATCTATTATTCTAGAACAAGATTGTATAGTATTGACTTTTCGATCTGTGGATGAGCTGGAAGATATACTACATAGAAGGCGGAGATGGGGATATCAACCTCTTTTTATGAAAAAATTCCATTTCGACATTGATGCTAATTCAGCCCATCAGGACATCATCCTAGCTTGTGTAAATATTTTGGGCCTTCCTTTGATCTTGTGGTATGAACAAGTCTTTGAAGAAATTGGGAATGCATTAGGAATTTTCTATGAGGTGGATTTGTCATTTAGAGAATCAAGTTATATGGGTATATCTCACATTTTAGTTGGTTTGGATCTTAGGAAAGGGCTAGCATAGTCCATACAAGCTAGGAGAAAATCAAACCTTTGTCACTTAAATTTAGACTATGAAGGAATATCCTTTAGATGCAAACAATGTAATGGTTATGGGCATCTGGAAACAAAATTCACTCACTCAGCCTCTAGGAAAATCTAGGTATAGATGGAGAATACTTCTATCATAGAGGGAAACTCCAAAGATCATATTCTAGACAAAAAAAATTAAGAGGTTTTGAATAATAAAGGAACTACTTGTGGACTGTAGGAAGGTGTTGGGGCACAACCATTCATCCTCTAGAACTAATTCATCCCATGGATATGTTGATGGTTGAATCCTTCATCAACAAGGACTATCATATTTATTCAAGTAAGTCTAATTAGTCTTCCCTTTCAAATAAAAGAAAAGAATGTGAAAATTTGGTTTTCGGGTCTTGGGGTGTAGTTTTGATAACAAAGAACAAGAACCTGCTATTGAATTCCTCTCGATCCTTTCAAGGACAAAAAACCCAAACCCATCTTCCCTTATTATTATTCCTATTATATAGGAAGGTCTTATGGATAGAAATCCACTTTTTGATTCCTCCAAAATTTTGAATAATGATACAAAAGACTCTAAGACCCATGGAGCCTCGTCTCCCAAGGAATCGGTGAAATATAATATAATATCAAGGAGTAAAGGAACCATTGATTTCCATGGAAAGGAGGAAGGGGGTTTGGGGTTTATGGATGAACCAAGCCTAAAATTCCATCACAGGGGAAGGAAATCCCTAATGTCTCATGACTAAAAAACAAGCCACCTTATAAATAAAAAGTGGTAGACAACTTTCCTTGATAGAGCCCCTTAGAGAAATTTCTCCCAAAGAGGGATCCAAATGACTTTCATGACCCTAAACCGTAGAGGGATGGCCAACCCTTCAAAAAAACTGGCCCTAAAGAGATTGGTAGAGGAAATTAATCCATATATAATTCTTCTACAAGAAATTATATGACCAATGGGGAGAAAACCATTCAATGACTCTCAAAAATTTTAGGAAGATGGGATTTTTCTTTTATTGATGTTATTGGAAGATTGAGAGGAAATATAACTCGATCGAAGAGATTCTCTTTCAACCTAACTAATTAATGGGATTTCAGAATAGGTCTAGGGACTTCCCTATTTTCTCGAGATATTGTGAAAGATATGACGTTGTTGAACGTCTATGGGCCATATGTTGACAGGATAAAGTATCGGGACAAGTTTTTTCACACAGACTGCCTAAAGACTGGGTTAGTAGCGATGGGAGGGAACCTGCATTTTACTCTAGTAGAATCAGAGGTATGGGTACTAGCTGCACATGTGGATTGTCTTATTGGTTATTTTATCAAAAAGTTGGAAAAAGTAGATCTATTAGATGTTGAGCCTACAAAATTGTTTCTAACCAGGAGAAAGAAAAGAACAGAGAGGCACATATTTCTAAGAGAATTGATTGTTTCCTAAATTTATAATCTCTCCTTGATTAAGCAAATCATGTAATATAATGAGTTTCCTTGGGAGGAGATTCTAATCATACTCTATTCAACCTACAAATAACACTTGCCAAAGAAAATCTTGCTAGTCCTTTCAAGAAGAACACTAAATGGATAAAAGATGAGAGTTTTATAATCAAGGTTAAATAAATATGGGAACATTATAATGGAAACTTACAAGAGTATGCTTCTATATAGTTCCACCAAAACCTGAAGAAATCTAAGAAGGTTTCTATACAATGGGTCATAGAAAAGAAGCAAAAGGACGACAAAATCGTCCAGGAAGTAGAGGAAGCTTTGGAAGCTCTCTACAATAATGAAGGTTTTGGTTTTTTAATAGTGGAATAGAAATCAGAGGTCAAATTTTTGGAGGAAAAAAAAAGGAAAATCGTCCTGGAGAAAAAGAACGATGGCGACTTAAAAGTAGACCTTTATGGCTTTAGGTAGGAGACAAAAATATAAAAACAAAATCACATATTTTCCAATCACAAAAGGAACATTAATTCAGTTTGGAGAGTTGAAATGGAAGATGACACATGGGAAAAAAACTTCAAGGATATAGTAGCAAAGTGTGTAAACTACTTCTCAACCCTATTCGAAGAAGATTCCCGTGCCACTATAGCAGAGGTATTAAATCTGTCAAACTCTTTTCCAAGCTTTATTAATCCCAAATGCAAGCAAGATTTGATGGAGGAAGTGGGAAAATAAGAGTTGCTTAGTTCTTACAAAATTCTATAGAAGGAAAATTCTAGGGCCAAATGACCTCCCTATGGAATTGTTTTTAGGTTTCTTTGATTTTGTAGGAGATTATTCAAGAAGGGTGGTAAATGCTACTAGAACAAATGGGAATATGTTAGGAGCATTCAACACAACCCTTCTTACTTTGATTCCCAATGATGACAATGAAACATCCTTTGGGAAATTCAAGCTAATCTCCCTATGCAATTGTATATACAAAATCATCTCCAAGGTAATTGCAAAAAGACTAAAAACAATCCTGTAAGAGAAAATATCAAAATAATAGTTTGGATTTATAGAGGGAAGACAAATTCATGAGGCTATAGTGATTTCTCAAGAAGTTCTAGATTCAATTTAAATTAGGAATCAAATTCCAACGCTGAGAAGCCTATTTCTCTCTCCCTTCATTCGACCTTTGCCTCTAGTTCCAGTGCACCTTGACCACTACTTTTTATAACTATGATGGTTTTTGTTTATGTTTCTAGACTTCTTTTGTACTTCTAATGGCTAGGTACTTAGTGATTTTTATATTACACTTATTTGTTTTTCTGGTCTTTATAGAGTAGCCATAGGAGTTGCTTTTGCACTCCCACTCTCTTGTACTTATATTGCATGTACTTTGGAATCTCATTAACCTACTATTTTTATCATTCACTACACAATAATAAAATTATCTTATGTCAATATATACATCATTGTGCCCAAAGGGGTTGGATCCAATGGTGGAAAGCGAGGAGTTTTTCACCGTTGGGCAAGGTTCAATTCTCGTGAGGGTATTTACACGGAGCCGTAGAAGGACTTTTTGAGGTAGTGGTCGAGCGTGTGGTTGCACCAAGAGATACTTTTACCTGGAGCCATGGGGACACCTTGAGGTAGTGGTCGAACGTGTGGTTGCACCCAGAGATACTATAATAAATGGTATCGTGACCCGTGCACACATAAGTGGATCAAAGCCCACCCCCATGTCCTTCAACTATTTAAGCCCCCGGGGGGCAGCTCAATTGGCAAGTGCCGTGAAAATGAAGTTCCATGAGGTTTCAAGTTCAATTCCCCCCGATTTACCTTGTGTGCCGCGTAAGGGGCATCGTGGGCACACCTGGAGGTTATAGGGGTAGCGGTTGGATAACACAGCCACATGTAACGCGAGCACGTGCCCAACTAGTTGTTGATTCCTCCAGACACAAAAAAAAATATATATACATCATTGTAAAAATATTATCTTGTACTTATATTACATATACTTTGGAGTCCCATTGACCTACTATTGTGATCATTCATTACACAATAATAAAATTATCTTATATCATCATATACATAATTGTAAATATGTTAACAACATTCAACGAGAGCTAAAAACAAAAAATGTAGCATTCATCTAGAGTTGAGACCTTCTCCTCATCACATTCACACAAATTATTTATTAAATAGATAAAGAAAACAAAGCGTTGGAGCAAGTAAGGAAATAAAACAACTACACATGAAACATACAATTATCTACTCAAATAAATATGCACATGAATCACCTTAAATAATTTGCCTCCTAGTTGTAGGTTCCTGCAATGTAGAGGCACATATGGATCAAGTGCCTACATGTGAAATGGAAAAGACTCTCTATTTCCCAACCTTAAATCATTCTAAACACGTGTAGCTGCAATATATCATGCCCAACAACATAGTTTCACCACATAACTAGTTAGTATTTCACACGTTTAATATCAACACAAATCGTCTCACATCTCTCCAATAGTGGATATCAACGCAGTTGCATCTCATAGCTAATCATTACTTGACACAGTGAACGACAACATAATTATGTCCCACAACTAACCACTACATCACACAATCATTATAAACATAGTTGCATCTCACAACCAATCATTACTTCACACTGCTAACATCAACAAAGGCACATCCTAGAGCGAACCATTGCTTCACATGGTAAATATCAACAATGTCACTACATCTCGTGACTAACCACCACTTGGTTTAGTTAACATTGACATAGTTGCCTATCATAACTAACCATTGTTTCATAAGGTTAGTATCAATGTGTGTGTGTCACAACAAAAATGAAGGATTACCCTCCCATACTGAAAAATCAACAACAGGAAGATGAAATACTAAACAAGATATTAAGAGAATTACAAATGAGAAAATAGAGAGTAAATAATGGAAACCTTTTCCCTCTTTACAAAGGTCATACATAGGGAAACTTTTGACATGACTCCTTTCATGTAGACAATATCAACATAGTTACATCTCATAGCTAATATTTGTTTCACACGATTAATATCAACATATATGTGTCTCACAATGAAAATGAAAGCTTACCCTTGCCATACCAAAAAACTCAACAAAAAGGAGATCGAATACTAAAGAAGATAGTAAGTGATAAAGAATAAAAAGCTTTTCTCTCTTTTCAAAAGAGATACTTAGGAAAAGTTTTGACTTGACTCTTTCCTAACTCTGACCATTTGTCACACCTAACCACCCACCTCCTTATTCCTCATTGGTTATAGGTCAAAGATTCCCTTGGTGTAATGTTGTGGCTTCTTGCTTCGAGGAGGCCTTAGTGCAGGCTAGGTGCCATGCTTATTCTAACGCTTGAAGCTTCCATGATGGAAGTTGTCATCAACGCATTTATGAGTGTGATTGACGAGGAAGATTGGAGGCAAGTTGGCTTGCTTAACACTCTGGGAGTGATTAATAACTCACATGTTCTGTCAACCACAAAGTTATTAACCTCGGACCCAGCACATACTATGGCAACGTCTTGGAAAAATTTAGGGGTGTTGTTCCAACTGCAGAGTTTGTAGTTGGCAGTTCTGCGCGTTCTTCCTCCCTGTGAGCAGAAACTTCTCAAGGTGTAAGTCAGGTTGTCTGTGGTGATCCCCCAGCCTGTGGTGGTGTCCACGCCTCTGTCTCAAAGGCTGCTCCATGGAGAAAATCTGGTACAAAGTCTTGGATCCCAAACAAGACGCGACGCAAAATGGTACTTGGGGACGACATGGGTTTGGACGAGGCGGTAAACTTAGCTCTTACAGCTTTGGTTGGTCGTTATTCATATTTCTCGAAATGTTATACCTCTCTTATTGACTGGGTAAAGATGCATTGGATTCCTTTGTTGGGTTATGAACTGGAGGTCTTCTTCCTACCGAGTGGCGAGTTCGGGATTAAATTCCACTCGTCGGAGGATACCACAAAAGTTCTGGAACAACTCTGGTCTTTCGATGAGGGGAGCTTGGTGCTAAAGAGGTGGCGTATTTCTTTCGACCCAATGCAGGATTAGATCCAGTTCAGGCACCTTTGGGTACTTATTCCAGGGTTACCTCCAAACCTTTGGAATGTGAAATCATCGACCGATATCGATAATGCTCTTGGACATTTCATCAGAGTTGATGATTTGTCTCTACGGGCTCCGGACAGAACGCTGGGTAGGATTCTAGTGGAGGTTGAGATTTATTTTGGACTACTGGAGACCCTGGATATTCAGTGGCGTGGTCATGTCATTTGTCAAAACCTGTATTATCCGGGCCTACCTTTTCGGTGTACTCTCTGCCAAAAAACCGGATATCTGAGAAGTGCCTGTCAGGGCCTTGTGGAAGAGGAGGAGTCAGAAAACTCGTGAATCTGGAAGGTTCCCATAGTTGATTCTCCAGGCGTAGACTCCTACATACGAGAAGTTGAGCATACTGGGCCAGAGGACTCTCCTCTTCATGATGCCTATGCTATGGTCATAGGTAAATTAAAAATTTTGTCTCCCTCTTTTTATTATTCTCTTACGTCCTGGGAAAAACTGGCATTGGACTCTTTGTATTCTCCGGTTCTCGATCTTGTGTTACCTTCTTGTGATACTGAGTTGGATACGAGGGTCGATTCTTCAACTTTGGGATTTTCTCTACAATCTGCGAGGAACTGGGACACTTCATGTCTGGATAGGGTTAACACTTCACTGGTGGAGAAAAGAACTGGCTCGGTAACACCCCTCAACCTATCTCCCATTTATGGGGTGTTAAGTAATTTAGTAGTTGAAACCACTGTGGAAACCTAGGTGGCAGACTATTAGGGGGGGTAGACTCCCATGGTTGTTTCGGGTTACCAGGAGCTCGAACCTGGGGACTGCTCTCTGGGGGAGACTCTGGAATCCTTAGTCCCTCTCTTTCGGGAGGTGAATGCCTCGATCTCTCTACCTACTTACCAGGGGAGAAATGTTATTAAACTCTCGGGAATTCCTCATGTATTGGGGAAGACGGGGAACTCGTGTGGGGGTGGTGGGATGGGTTTTGTCTGGTCAAAGGGCCTGGGCTTTGAAACTTCTCCTATAGAAACAAGAAGTTCTCGTAAAAGGGCTACTTGCTTAGTTCCAGTATCGGGCCCTTCTATTATCTTTGTCACTGAATTTGGGGCGCTTAGAGGTATGAAATCCCTTGCTAGGGCCAAACCATGATCCTTCTCACCTTAAATCTTAGATGGGTAGGGGGGACCCTGAAATTTTCCTCCATACGCAGATTGCTTCGAAAGTCCAAACCAGATATTATTTTTCTACAAGAAACTCCTATTGACGGGGAGAAAGCTTGTTTATTTATGTTAAAGATTGTGTCGGGTTGGCTATCGTGTGTTGTTAGTTCTGTTAGAAATTCGGGGGGTATTTTGGTAACATGGGACCCCAATAAATTCATTTTGGAGCCCACACTTTACTGTGGGGGCATTCTATTATCTGGTATCTCTTTAGAAAATAACAAGAGTTTGTGTTTACTCAATGTATATGGACCTTGCATTGAAAGAAAAGCTTTTTGGGCTCGGGTGGCGGCAAGTGGTTTACTGGATACTAAAAACTTAATTATTGCAGGAGACTTTAACTTCACTACAGGTGTAGAGGAGGTATGGGGAGTTGCGGCACAATTGGATAAACTAGTGGGCTTTTTTAAACTTCTCCTCCAGGATAACCATTTGGTGGATTTGCTCCCGGATGTTGTGGCACCCACGTGGAGAAATGGTATAACAAGGGCTGATAGTATTTCAAAGAGGTTGGATCATATCTTGGTATCAGAATATTTACGAAGTGAAGTGGGCATATACCGTTCATGGGTGGAGTTTCCTTTCTTCTCAGATCACGTGCTTGTATTTGCCTAGTTTGATTTTCAACCTTTTCGAGTGGCATACCCTTTCAAGTTAAATCCATCCTGGTTGGCGGAGGAAGAGTTCTCAGTGATTGTAAAAGAGGTATGGTTGGATCTTGCCTTCCTGGTGGAGTCTGACTTCCAACACATATTTGTGTGGAAATTAAAAGTGTTAAAAAACCGGATAAAAACCTGGGCTAGGCTTCGACATCGTGCAAAACTTCTTAGACTTGAAACTTTGGAGGAGGAGCTTTGGGCGGCAACCACGGCATTGCAAAGGGATGTTATAGACTCGAAAACTGATTGTCACTTAAAATCGATGGAATAATAATGAAACACTATTCTTCTCCAGGATGAGGAACTATGGAGAAAGAGAAGTAGAGCGATTTGGATTAAATGCGAGGATCAAAACATGAAGTTCTTTCAGAACTATGCCATTGCAAACAATAATAAGAAACATATATGGGAAATTACTGATGAGAATGGCCAATTACATAGGGGGAAAGAGGCTCTCAAAAAAGAAGCATCAAGGCACTACAAAGGTTTCTTTAAAGCTGACGACTACACCTCTCTAGCTGACCAAGTAAATATTGTCAGGTTGTTCTCTAGTTTTGTCACGGTGGAGGACTCTTTACTTATTGAACGATCCTGTTCAAAATTGGAAATTTTGGATATCTTAAAGCTCTTCGCAAATTACAAAATTCCAGGCCCGGATAGTTGGACGATCGAATTTTTCACCCATTATTTTGATCTCCTTGGTGATGACCTACTGGACCTAGTGGAGGACTCAAGGATCATAGGAAAGGTGCAATGCTCGCTTAACTCAACTTTTCGGGCGTTGATACCAAAGGAGAATAAACCAATGACTTGTGGTGATTACAAACCCATTTCACTCAGAAATTTATGCTATAAGTTGATAGCAAAGGTGATCGCAAACAAAGTAAAGCCTATCCTGTCGAGGGCATTGTCGAGTGAACAGCTTGGTTTTTTAAAAGGCAAGCAGATATTGGACGCCATTGGGACAGTGCAAGAATGTTTACACAGTATAAAATTAAAGAAGTTAAAGGCCCTTATTTTAAAACTGGATTTAAAAAAAGCATATGATTGTGTAAACTCAGAATTTTTACATTTAATTCTTATCCAAACTGGCTTCAGTCTAGCTTCCAAAAACTGGATCATGAATTGTGTTGTCAGCTCCTCCTTTGTTGTTTTGAGAAATGGTGAGACTTCTACTTTTTTCTAGAGAGAATGTGGTCTTAGACAAGGTTTTCCGCTCTCGCCACTGTTGTTCATCTTAGTCATGGAAAGTATTAGTCTATTGTTGAAGAAAGGCCAATCTGATCTAGTTTTGTCGGGGGTAAAAGTCTCAAGGGTTATTAAAATTATTCATCTTATATTTGTCGATGACATCCTTATCATGACAAAGTAATCTCTTGAGGAATGGTTGGCAATTAAATCACTTCTGGAGATTTTTTGTTGTGCATCGAGGCTCAAAGTAACAAATCAACTTTCCACCACTCGGGTATACAAGGGGAAGCCTTGGATAAGCTTAAGGATTATTTTATGATCAACTTTGTCGAGTTGTCTAAAGGTTTTATATACCTAGGGTACTTCATAAAAGCAGAGAAATCAACTTTTGAAGATTGGAGATGTCTTATTACTAAATTTAAAAACAGTACTAGTCACTGGTGCAACCATTGGTTATCACTTGGGGGTCGTTGCACTCTAGTAAAGGCAGTTTTAGAATCCCAATCAGTGTACTAGATGGTCTTAGCGGCGGTCCCTACATTTGTGCTCTCTAAGATTCGACATTTTATTTTCGACTTCCTCTGGTCGAGCGGTAGCTCTACACATCATTATCACCTATGCAATTGGAAGTTGATTGCCAAACCGAAGTCTGTAGGAGGTTGGGGCCTTAGGAATATTTTCCACTTCAATCAAGCCTTGGCTACAAATTCCTTATGGCTTGTACTAATGAAATAAGGTATTTGGCACAGGGCGATTAAGGATAAGTATCTTCCCTATGTATTTGTTGCAACCTTGCTCAAATCGGCCATGGTTATTCAACCATTGGCCTCACATACTTGGAAAAAAAAATTGAAGTTGCTTCCTCTCATCATGCACTGGCTAAGCTGGAATCCAGGTAATAGGCACTCAATATCGATTGGTCTAGAAAAGATCTTAGGCATCAATGATCCCTTGTTACTATCCCACGAACTCCTAATGGCCTTAAAGAACAAAGATATTCGTTACCTTTACCAAGCCAAAGCTCAGTCTCCAACGGGGTTCATAATCGATCAGTGGAAAAGAAACTTAGACTTGGGATTAACCGGGAATTTGGCTAATGAGTGGACCTCTTTTTGTAAGGCTAATGTTGTATCGGGTATCCATCTCCAGCCTAGAGATGACATACTAATTTGGACTGGTGGCGACCAGTTGGGTATTCTCACTGTTAAAAATGCATATAATGCAATGACGAGGAAAATATGGCCACTTCATATTGCAGGGTGGAGGAAACAACTATGGTCTTGGGATATAGCTTACAAAATCAAATTGTTCACTTGGCTTGTTGTGGAGAACAAAATTTTAACTTGGGGAAATCTTCATAAAAGAGGCTGGGAAGGCCCCAGTATTTGCCCATTATGTTCTAAGGATTCTGAGACGGTGTTTCACTTGTTTGTATACTGCACCTTTCTCTACATCTATGGCAGTTTTTAACTGTAGCTTATAGTGTAAGTTATGCCTGGGGGGGCAACTCTATTACAAATTGTTTTGACACTTGGTTGAAAAAGGAGAAGGTTTATATTTTTCTTCCCTCGTTGGCTTGTTGGTTTATCTAGCTAGAACCAAATAAGTGCATAATTTAATCTCGTATTCCCTCCACTCAGGGGGTTTCTCTTAAAATCAGAGTGATTTTAGAAAACTTGTTTGGTTTGTGGCCTCGAAAAGGGAAGAGTCCCATAATAAAAAAGACACATGCTATTACTCTGGCTTATGTAGCCTGGTTTGATGGCGCAGCCCAAGAAAATGGGATTTTGAGTAGGGTTGGGGGAGTAATAAAGATATCTGGAAATATTTGTTACGGGTGGACTCTAAACTATTGCCCGGGCACAAACACTAGGGCCGAACTACTGGGAGTGTGGGCATCCTTAATCTTGGCAACCCGGTTGGACATTGATCAGCTACAAGTCTTGGGAGACTCAAAAATTGTGATAGATTAGTTGAATAATAGGGGAAAACTACAAGTCACTTCTCTTATGAGCTGGCTGGACCGGATCCTGGAACTTAAAAATTCTTACAGCATCATCATATTTGCTCACATCTACAGGGAAGAAAATGGGGAGGCAAACACCTGATCAAAAAAAGTGCTTCAGATGCTAGAAGGAAAGATCCATTTCAACAAATGGATTGATGGTCACGAGGGTCCCTCCCATTTTATGCATCTCTTTCTATGCCTGGTTTTATCTCTATTTTTTGGTAGTTATGGTATTTAGATGGTCTTGGGTGCCCTCACCTCATCAGAATTAATGGTATCTATTATGTTTTTTGAAGATGCTTTGTGAGATGGTTTGTAAATACTTAAAAGCACTTGAAGGGTTGTTGTGAAAGACTTTTTTGAAGTGACTTTGGAGATGCATGTAACTATCAATTATATGTATTGTTTTGTGAACAACATATATTTAATATATTGAGAAAAATTTTGCTGGAAAAAAAATTAAATATCCAATTACATGTATAAGGATGTGAAAGCTATGCACTAAATGTGACTACATCATTACTAATTTCATATGTGTAATAGATTTAATTGTTTTTAAACATCAAATATAATGTTGGCATACCGTAATTACAAGTAGCCATATCATACCATATATTCATTAATTAATGCAATACTAATTAAGAAGATCAAGAGTATTTGATTTGGAGATATAAATCTAAATATAATTATAACAACATAACCTACTTTATGATATATCTAACTCCTTTAAAAAATCACGCAATTAACTGATTACTAATATACTACATTTATCAATTTTCACAATGCATTAGTATTGAGAAATACAATATTCAATGGAAATGTTCAAATTGAATATACATTAAAATATGACCTCTCCCTGGGGAATCCAACTGCTATTTACTTTACATATACATTAAAATATGAACACTCCCCAAGGAAGCCAACTGTTATCCCTAGTTCTTGAGATGTTGAAGCATGGATATCGTCGCAGTGAGAAGCTACGTGCAATGGTCAGCGATTTGGGCAGAAAATAGTTCGGTTGCCACCGGAGGATGCAGCGAGGCAATATACAGATGCAGCGAGGCAATATACAGTACTGTAGATTATAATTGCCAGTGCATCTACATTTTTAAAGCAATAATGGTTGGTTGGATAAATTTTAAGCTTTGAAAGGAAGCAATAGTACCTTCTAGATATCAAGTGGGAAAAAAAAAGGTCATCATATTGAGGCTCTAAATCTCTGTTCTCTAAGTTGAATCCAAAATCTTTAATTCTTAGAGGTTTTAACCAACAACTTTCTCAAATTCCGCAGTGATTCATTTCGAAATAGTTCAAGAGCATTGTTGGAAGCCACAACCAACCACATAGAAGGTGTCATTTCAACGTGCTCATCTCAGAAGTAGTTTTTTGATCACTTAGATTGAATGTCGAATTCGCAGTTGTTGCGCTCAACAAAGTAGGGTAAACCTTAGTTTTTTGTTCATGTTCAACAAAGAAGGGTAACATTTTGAATGATTTAAGTGAGGGAGCTAGGTGGTGAGAAGCAGATGGAGCTAGGCGGTGACGAGCAGAGGTTGTCAGGCAGTGAGGTGAGGTTGTTAGGTGGTGAGGTGCAGATGAAAGAATGGAGTAGAGCATTGACTGCAGAGCATGAGGCAGTCGATACAATGGATTGTGTAGTGGCAGCCTTGACTATTGCAACTGTGTCAGAGCCTTTATATTGGCCAATAGAAAAATTTAAATTCAGTAAATTATTAATTATTTCTGATAATTATGGAAAAATAAATCCCATACTCAGGGTATTTAAGTCAAATTAGATACAATTCAACCCAGGGAAATTTTGATATGGAAAATTTCATAAATATGAAATGAAATTTTGATATGAAAAATTTCATAAATATGAAAATAGGTTTGTTTTTTCGAATAGTCCAAATTAATATAATAGGGGTGGTAAGTTGAGTGAGGTTGGTAAAGACGTCGCAAAGAATACCAATTAATCTGCCAAAACATACCAACTAATAGGCGGTCAACGATAGTTGACTGCTGCGTGAAAGCTATAGTCCTTGGCCAGAGGCAGGGACTAATAAATACATAACACATGACTATTTATTTAACTATTGTGGCAAGTACTTAAAAGGGAAGCACATAAAAACATTTTAAATATTTGATCTTAAATGAAATTGGATATGAAAGTAAGCATCCAAAGGTTGGATAGGTATTCAGTGAATGGATACAATAATGAGGATATATGAAAATGTAGGTTTTTATAGTGACTCATAATTATGGATGATATTCCAAAAATAAATTGTATTTATGCTTGTGAAACACAATGCATTAATGATAATTTCATCCAAAATTTATGAGCTTGAACAAGCCAATGCCATACATAATGCCATTATTATGACTGTGCTTTTCTTTCAGAAATAATGAATTGACTCACTAGATACAGAGTGCAACAGACTTCATTCCTTGGTTCTTTCTTAGTGTATGGATTCTCTTTCTTTTGCGTCCAATAATCATGGCATCGAGAATTCGAATCAAACAAGGATAATTGAAGATGAAATTATCCATCAAATTCAGGATCATATGGATATTGAAGGTCCAAGCTCCCCTCATTCCGGCGAGGGGCAGGAAGAACAAGGCAGTGTTCATTTCTTACTTAGTTTGAATGTTCTTTTGATTTATTTGTATTTTGTCTCAATATGTTAGACATGCCACCAGTAGAAATACATGGAACTCTTGTTTGGAGGAGATTTTCATGTCTATAGCCGTTAATTTAGAAATATGTTTTATTTTGTGGAAGTTTCGTGAATTACGGGGAATGTAATCACCGCTAGCTTTAGTGTAGCTTTTGTTTTTTAATGAATATAAATTTTTGTATCGGTTAAAAAAAAGTGCTCCCAACATTTTGAGTGAACACTCCAATCATCATCAAGATATTTATAAAGGACTTTCGAAAATAAAAATAAAAAAAATAAATAAAAAAATTATAGATTGAATGAATTAATAAAACTCTTAGATAAATTATAAATAAATAATTAAATAAAAAAGATATGGTCAAATAAAATGGTTGGAAAAAAAGAATAAAGCCTTAATGTTAGTGAGTTTTATGGATAAAAACTATGTAAGAAGTTTTGAAATATCCAATGTTTCGAGTGGACACTCTACCCATCATCAAGAACAAATGAAGCTAATTATAATAAATATTGATAATAAATTATAATGAAGAATATAGTAAAAAACAAATTATAATAATAACAAAATTTATCAATAATGAATGAGAAGATATAAAATATAACACATCAATCCAAAAGCACAATCAAAGGAGAAAAGGTATATAGTTTATATATCGAGAATCAAAAGGTTGTACTACTACAAAGGAATAATAATAAATATTTATATTTTGTTAGTGAATATTA
>SNQJ01S0075773.1:0-34730 GCA_010110895.2 Picea sitchensis
TATGTACAATATGGAGGTGTGACATGTCAAGGTGATGATGAAAAATTCAAATATGTGACTCATGAGGGTTTATTCACCTTGTCATGATAACAAAAGACATAACCCAAAGACTCTAGACCAAGGAAAGACTAACTTTAGCTTATTCAAATCAAAATTTAAGTGATGACTATAACAAGAAGACATGAAAACCTATGACTTATGTAACTCTATGACTAAAAATACATAATTGAAATGATTTTTTGACCCTTACAATTCTATGTGTTAACAACAACCACTGATATCTTTTGTTCCTTAAAATGTATTAGCCTCAATATCACCAATTGGTTACTTTAACAACAAGACTTTCTATTAATCATATACATAGATAAATCAATAGAATACTCATTCAAAAACATGCTTGTTACAACACCCTCTTCTTCAAAAAAAAAGATCGATAAGGAAGGAAACTACAAGATTCCTGGGAAAGGGTTGGATTCTCTCCTTCTATATGTACATTACAAACATCTTGTACTTTATTGATATTTGGCCATGTATAATGAGTTTGAAAAGGACCATGAATATTTTTTTGCACAACATAACCATACAAAAGTTCATGGTACACAGAATAGAAAGTAGAATTTGTAAGAGAATGAAACGTCTCTCTAAAAAGAGAATTATTTTCAACAGTAGTATGTTTTAATGGTATCACTTCTTCCATTAGAAAACCCATGTTTGATTTCAATTGTGAATATATAGATACCATGCAAGCATTGTTTCACAATCAACAATTATATCCTTCACTTTACTCATGTCACTTGAGCAAGATAAAAATTGTTGTACCGAAAGTGATATGCATTGTGTAGTTATGTCTTTTCATTGAGTTAATTGATCAACATTGTTATTTTTATCCTTTAAAATATGTAGACATGAAATATCTTCTAAAACATACTCATGGTTAGGAGAAAATCACAACAACTTTTAGAAAAAGAAGGCTCAATAAATGATTTGGTAACTACATGAAAACCTTCTTGACCTTTCTCAGTTAAACAAAAAGAAGTTGTAACAATACAAAAACCATGATAAAAAAAATAATAATTCCAGTTTATTTATTTCTGAGGGAGGTGTCATGTTTTGTGTGTCCAATTTTTCTTCCTCAATTAACTGATCAACATTCATGTCTTGCTCCATGGGAAAATAAGAACATAACACATTATCCAATACATATTCATGTTCATTGTTATTAGTTAAAGATAAGAGAAAATCACAAGAGTTTTCAAGGTTAGAGGATTCAAGCATGGACTTAGGGAGACAATTAGCAAGATGGTCTATGATGGTGACCACAAAAATTTCTTCTTGAATCTCTTCAGAAAAATTAAGAGAAGAGTGTTCCACACCACAATCATGAACACATAGGTTAGAATCAATCTTCTCCATTCCTGAGGTGGCTTTCATATTTTCAGGCACATGCCAACTTTCTTCAATTCCCTAGAAGGTTTCCTTCTCCATTCCTTTTATGATGAAGATATAATAGAATAACGAGAGCTTGACATAGCCATCAGATGAATCTGAAGTGTCTCATTATCATGAGGAATTTCCTCTTGTTTTGGTTCTTTAATCTCATAAATGATTGGACTTGGATTCTCTGCACAAGAGGTTTCCTCATCAAGAGGAAATGAAAGTGAAGTAGGATGATTAAAGGTCACATGCACTTCTTCTGAAATTTCTTGTTTTCCGTGATCCAAATTCAATAAAGTGAAGAAACATCCTAGCATATGTGGTTCAACCACAAAACTTGTATCCTCAGTATTTTCATGTAAATATAAATCAACATGTGAGTGAGCATCAATACTTGATTCAAATTCATCAATCATTGAGTGATATTGTTCATTAGAAAGAGAAATTAGATATGGAAACCATTCACTGATAGAGGGAATATAATCCAAATGAAATCTATAGCAAATATGCATAAACATTAAACAAAATTCTTCTTGTGTTGTATCCCGTTCAAGAAAAGCATGCAAAAATTCACGCAAAAATTATTTCCATGTGTGAATAGAGGTGGTTGGCAAAGTCTCACACCAACTCTTAACCCAGATTTCAAAAGTAAGAGTGGACACCCTGCACATGAAACATTCATGAGTAATTTTACGAGAAAATCAATTCCAAACGAACTAAAATATATGTTCAGATGTATATGTCTCTCCTTCACCATCAAATTTAACTTTTGACAAGAGATCAATTATATTTCTAGGAGTGGTACGAGGTACAAAACTAGAAATAAATATCTATTTAGGGGTTTGGGAATGATTCATTAATAATTAAAAAGTATTAACAAGAAATACTCCACATGTTCAACTTGTCATCTAGCCCTTCTTCTAGTGCCATTTTGTTGAAACGGGGAAAAATCCCCATGCCCACATATCAAGGAGATATCCATACTAAACCAGAGTAGGTTTGATTAGGAATTTCCATCAGGAAATCATCCCTCATATTTTCATGGGGAATTTTTACCATGTCAATAGGTCCAACACAAGGGAGGCTTCCATAGTAACCTCAAAGGATCCTATAGCAAGGCTAGGCAAGTCTACGACCCCTTAATCTTGGTTACTTGATTGCATCACTATATAGGTTAAGGTTCAAGGTGGTTAAGGAAAGGAAAAATTAATGTGAAGTGTGTTGGGGGTGTTTCTAAGACCAATAAACTATCTACAACAATCAATGAGTAAAGCAAATTCCCTAAAACACTAGCTATCAAAGAAAAAGAAATGGTTGTAACAAAACTGTAATACAATATGATTTACTTCAACAATAACAAGTTTATAACAACTGAAATAAAGAAGTTCTAAAATTAGCTAAGATACCAATGAAAATATTCTAAATGCAATATAAAAGATGAGAAAAAACAATAACTAATGATTGTTGAAAATAAATAACATGAAACTATGTTAAATGGATGCAAGATGCCAAGCCCTAATGGCTGAAAATTACCAAAAATGCATAAATAAGTGATGTTAGAGATGATTTAAGGATAATAATGTAAACAAACCCTAGATGATAGGATAAAATGACCTAAAATTAAAGATGCAATGAAACTAAGATAATTATAACTAACACGTCAAGGAGAGAGAGAGAGAAAGAGAGCTAGGGTTCTAAATTCAATTACAAAAGAGAAAGACTAGTGTCATCTTAGTTCCTTGTGCATATGGAGTCAACAAATGAAACCTCAATGGAGGATAAAAACATTAACAAACAAGGATAACACCCTACGGGAGTATAATCATAAAACCTAGGTCTAAATCCTCTAGGAAAACAAGATAGGAGAGTATAATCACAAACCCTAGAAGTTGTCCTATGTCTTCTAAGGCTTATAACAAAGGAACAAGGTGATAAAACCCTATAGGAGTACAATCACAAGCTCTAGAATTTATCAATAAGGGTAAATATATGGGAGTACAATCACAAGCCCTAAAATTAACCTTATATGCTTCAACAAGCTTAAAATGAATGAAAACAATGGAAGAGATCTCTATAGCAAGCCTTCCTATGGTTCCAAAACACAATTTATCCAAGGAGAACAAGATAACATGTAAATTATACCAATTTGATAAAGTATTTAATTAAAACACTAATAACATGTTGATATTTTGGTAGCTGCGGGAGGTATTAACCTCCATGTGTAACCTTTGTCTAGAATATAATATTCTGGAAGCAAGAGAAACCATAAACATATGTGTAGAAACCCTAGAAGACAAGTTGGCTCAGTAAAAGAATTAATATTAAAGTATAACCCTCCAGAAAGAGAAGTCGGCCTAGACAAGTGACAAGGAGAACTATAAATAGAGGGCACTTGAGCTCATTTGTACTCACTCACCTCACTCGGTCTCTCAAGTGTAGTTCAAGTTTGGAGCTATAGCTGCGAGAATGGAAGGTGGATATTCTGGGGTGTTTCTTGGTCTCTCTCTCTAGCACTATCTAGACTAAGATGTATGCCATACCTTATAGTATCTCTTGGTGGTATTATTGGTGAAATTCTTGGTGGTATTATGATATTCTTGGTAACTGCAACTGCAACTGCTACAACTAAGAATTGTTCTTGTTATTTTTCTTTGAGACTTTCTATCTAGTGAGATATCTTTGGAGAAATATGCATTCTCTTGGTTATTTATTGGTTCTAGTATTTCTTTCGGAATCATTCTATCTAGCAAAGGTTATGGTGCTCGAGGATGGTTGCATGTATATGTTTGGCTCACAATAGTGATATTGTCTATGGTAAAATGAACACATCAAATATTTTAACAAGTTATGGGCCCACACTACCTTCAGAACAGTCTAACCGCTGGAAGGTAGAGCAGGAGTTCTTTGTCAAGCTTGTTATAGCACTAGTTGCAGCTACAACTGGGGTTTCTGATTTTGCAGTTGCAACAAACCCTAATCTAATTCTTTGGAAACCTTAAGTGAAGCGTTGGACCTAATTTTTGGATATTCTAGTGCGCCCTATCCTAGTGCACCCTCTAGTGTCCTCATCCAACAAAAATGTCAATTTTTAGTTTTTGGGTGAAAGTCAAAGTTTGACTTGTCAAACTCAAAGGTTAACTAATCAAATTCAAATGTTGACTGGTCAAAGTCAAAGTCAAAGGTTGAATTTTGGTCCAAATTGATTTTGTAGTCAAAGTTGAAATTTCAAAGTTTCTATCTTGTTCTAATCATTTAACCTTTTTTATTTAGCTTCTAACCTCTTCTTCTCAAGATGGTATCTAGTTTCAGAATAGAACACAAGCTGAATGATGCTACAAATTTCAAAGGTATGCACTTGTATATGCTTTTCATGTTATATCATCCAACAAATCAGGAGTGTGTTTTGCAAGGAATGTAAAAGAGAGCTTGTCCAAGCAGTAATCTTTGATTCAGTACATTCATAGGAATAAGCAGTGTCAAAGGTTGATTGGTTAGAGTCAAAGTCAAAGGTTTAACTTTGGTCCAAATTGATTTTGTAGTCAAAGTTGAAATTTCAAAGTTTCTAGCTTGTTCTAATCATTTAACCTTGTTTATTTAGCTTCTAACCTCTTCTTCTCAAGATGGTGTCTAGTTTCAGAATAGAAGACAAGATGAACGATGCTACAAATTTTAAAGGTATGCACTTGTATATGATTTTCATGTTATATCATCCAACAAAGCATGAATGTGTTTTGCAAGGAATGTAAAAGAGACCTTGTCCAAGAAGTAATATTGGATTCAGTGTATTCATAGGAACAAGCAATTGAGGCTCCAGGTTCCAGGTTTGATTGAAAAAAAATTGTTAAGTTTCAATTTGCACATATCAATTTTGATAGTTTCCACTGTACAAGTAAACACTATAGTTGTGACAACAACATTTGAAAGGTTTTATTAATGCTAGGTATACTTGGTTACATTGGTATATATGCTTATTTCACTTGTTTGATGAACTAACATCTCTTCTAGGAGATATGTTTCGTTCTCGGGCAAGTCACCTTAGTAATTCTATGATCCCTGTTACCATAGATATGTTCTTATGAAAAAAAAATTGGAAATAATTTTTCTCTTTTTGTTCTTGTTCCGAGCAGGTCATAGGTGATAGTTCTGAGAAGGAGCTAGAGTGACAATTGCAAACATGGAGCAGATGACCCATAAAGCGATGAGGTAGGTGATCTCACCAAGTACCAATTCTAAAGGAAGTGTGGTAAGAGAAAGGACTTTTGAAGATCGTTCATTGAGATGTGTGTGGAAAAAATGTCAACCTCCTCACTAAGAGGAAGATAAAGATCTTGAGGTACAATAATGGAGGAGAATACACCTCCAAGGATCTTGTTTCCTTTTGTAAATCAAACAAAATTAGGAGGGAACTAATTGTCCCACATAATACTCAACATAATGGTGTGGCAGAAAGAAAGAACCAATCCATTGAAGAATTTGTTAAGGAAATGATGAATGACCAAAATCTATCCATGTTTATATGGGGAGAAGCAACTATGGAATCCATATACGTTCAAAATAGAAGTCCTCATCGTATATTGAATAACATGACTCCAGAAGAAGCTTTCTCCAAAAAATAACCCAAGTGTTGAACACTTGAGGAACTTTGGCTATCAGTCAAGAAGAAAGATGGAAGGAAGCTATGATGGAAGAATATCAATCCATCATGAAAAATGATGTATGGGAAATTGTGCCTAGATCTGAAGGAAATTATGTAGTCACTTCAAAATGGGTTTATAAGATAAAGCATGCAGTGGATGGAAGTATCGATAAATAAAAGGCAAGATTTGTGGCTAGAGGGTACTCCCAATAGGAGAGAAAAGACTATGATGAGACGTTTGCTCCAGTTTCCAGATACACTTCTATTAGAGCCATCATATCTCTTGCACCATCTATGGGTTGGAGTTTACATTAGATGGATGTAAATATCGCTTTACTCAATGGAGTAATTGAGGAATAAGTATACATAGAGCTTGGTATGCACAAATTGACAATTACTTGAAGAGACATGGATTTTATGAGAGTTATGTTGATCTGTATCCTTATTATAAGGTTGTGAATAATGCACCTGTCATACGACTACTATATGTTGATGATTGTTTTCTGTCAAGTGCATAGCCTCTCATTCTTTATTGTAAGAGAGAGTTATCCTTTGAATTCAATATGAAGGATCTTGGTATCATGCATTAATATTTGGGAATAGAAGTATAATAGAAGTGTGGTGAAATCTTCCTGGGGAAAGGGAAGTATGTTGTAAAGATTGTTCATAAGTTTGGGATGATGTATTGCAAATCCATGGCAACTCCCATGGTGACATATCTGAGGAAGTTGAGAGACTTTGATTCTAATATAGTAGACTTGTCCCTGTATTTGGTTATTACCCAACCAAACATTTTCTTTGTTGTGGACACATTGAGCGAGTTCTAGGTGGAACCTAGACATGAGCATTGGATAGCTGCAAAACACATTTTGAGTTATCTTTGTGGGACACTAAATTATAGTTTGAGATATGCCTCAAATAGGGATGTACAATTGCATGGATTTATTGATTTAGATTGGGTAGGGAGTGCAGATGACGTAAGGAGTATTGATCTGTATCATGCTAGTACAACTTAGATATTATGCTTCAACATCATGCTAGTATACCTTAGATATGATACATATGTCTTGATATGCATCATGCTAGTACAACTTAGAGATGATGCATATGCTTGAGTCACATCATGATGGTACAACTTATATATGATGCAGTAGCATCATGCTAGTACAACTTAGAGATGATGCATATGCCTGAGTCACATCATGATGGTACAACTTAGATATGATGCAGTAGCATCATGCTAGTACAACTTAGAGATGATGCATATGGCTCACATCATGCTAGTACAACTTAGAGATGGTGCATTGACACCATGCTAGTGCGGCTTAGAGATGATGCAAAGACATTGATCTACATCATGCAAGTACAACTCAGATATGATGCATTCACATCATGCTAGTACAACTTAGAGATGATATAGATGATACACCACATCATGCCAGTAAAACTTAGATATGATGTATTTGCATCATGCTAGTACAACTTAGAGATGATACAGTGGAGATACCTCCCTTGGTTTAAAGGGAGGATATGGATTCCTTTTTTGGGAGGGAGTTTTGATATATGGAATCATAGATAGTCAGTGTGCTGGTGGACATACATTCTCTATATGGATAATGGTCCAGGCATAATAGATTGTTGGTGGAGAGGCATTCTCCTTGTGGAGGATGGTCCAGGTTGACATATTGTTGGTGGAAACACATTCTCCCTATGGAGGATGGTCCAAGTTGACAGATTGTTGATGTACCATGGACATATATTCTCCCGAGGCATTGCTAGGATAGGTAAAATGGTCCAGGAAATCTATTCTTCTAGGATGTATGTCCATATTAAAAGAATGGTCCATCTCCCTGAGTTCACAATAGTGACCAGAGTGGGGAGATTGGTAGAGGACCAACATTTTCCCTGAGTTTACAGTAGTGGCCAGAGGGAAAATGGTCCAAGAAAATCATTCATCTAAGACATATGTCCAGATTAGAAGAATGGTCCTTGTATCCCATGTCGTGGCTTTCAACATCTGGGAGTGTTAGAACCATGATTTTCATAGCTAAGGTTATAGGTTTTTCAACAATTTGCAAAGTCATGCATGTTAAAAACCACATTGTTTTTATGACTGGAATAATCTAACATCTCCAAGGGTCAGTTTCAAAAGAAAGCTTACCATTTATTTGTTCCATTTCCATTTGCAACTGCGCGCTGCAAAATCTGCTACGCCCTGCGCAGAGCACTTCATCGTGCAAAGTATTCTTTCACGCAATGGATTTCGTCGCGCAATGGATTCTGTCGCGCAGTGGATTCTGTCGCGCAGTGGATTTTCGTCACGCAGTGGATTTTGTCGCGCAGTGGATTTTTTCGCGCAATGGATTTCCATCGTGTAGTGGATTTTGTCGAGCAGTGGATGTTGTCACATAGTGGATTCTATCATGCAGAGGATTCTTTCACGCAGAGGATGTCATTGTGCAGAGGATGTCGTCACGCAATGGATTTTTCTACACACAGGCTACAGGTCGCACTGCGCTAATTATTGGTTTCGTGGTCAACTTCAAGATCAATTTCTGACCAAATGGAGAGGAATTTTGAAAATCCTTGAGAGGTTTTTGTCAAGGACAAACCAAATAATAAAAAACTCTCTCATATTTGTAAAATGTGTCACGGAATTGGATATTTGAAGGAATCTTTGAGCCCTATTTTTCAGTTTTCGTGATTTCCTGTCCGAGACATGTTTTTGAGACACGTATTCCGGCCAGCTGGAGATGAATTTCAAGAAACTGAGAGACTTTTTTCTTTATAACGATCCTAAATACAAAAATCTCTCTCAGTTTCTAAAAATAGTTTTTTATGAGTGATATACAATGTCATCTTCAATGCCTATTTTCCCAGTTTGCTACGCATTCTGCTGTGTTTTTGCTGTAGGTTACTGTTGTGTAGCAGACTTGTTGTGCAGGGATGACAGAGTGTCCAACAGTGAAAATAATGACTTATCACAATCACAGGGTATAATTTTTATCATGATAAATGATTGTAAAGAATATCTCGGTTACGATTACGATTTGGAAAAGTCGGGTTTCCTATTTTTAGTAAATCCGTCGAAGTTATTGTTCTCTTTTGAAGAAAATAGATCCATGATTCCAGGAGAGAGTAGCTCGACCCTAACAACCAAGGGTGACATTATCTTTCTATACATGGATATCATTTTCATGTAAATAGGGTTGGTTGGAAAATTGAGTAAACGACTGCTATTGTATGTAATCTGAGTTTTTGATCAAAATTTAAGGCAAAGGTCTTGTGATTTGATGAAAAGATTCTAGTTGTGATAGTCGGATGTATTTTGTCCCTTTCTTTACGTATGTGTTTCCTGTTACATTTTATTTCATATCTTATAATGTCTATTTCAGAATGAATTTTCAAACCTGTGGATTCACTGTACAACGCCCCTTATTCGCGCCACTTAGAAAAAACGTTTTCCTCTCAAGATAACTCCGAATTCATCCACAATGACGCTCTTGAGTTACTTCCTATGTTTTTGTCCCGCCACACTATACGGTTTACAATGAAGGTTGTTTCTTGCCTAGCTTTCTCCTCTCGAATCCAATCACCGAGTCATTTGTTTCGTCTCTTCCTCAGATCGACCCCATAGCCCAAGTTTTACTTTTCTGCGCCAATATAACCATAAACCATTTTACCATAGGTGTTAGATCTAGACATTGTTTTCAAAGTCATATCCTGTGCGAAGACCATGCCATTTCTGAGAGAGTCGTCTCCAGATCCGAAAGGCTAGTTTCAAGTCTCAAAGTTGGTTGAAAAATTTACCTTCGATGTTTGTTTATCAACCAAATAGATTTACGGAGTGATAACATTATGGCGTCGTTGCCGAGGACAGAATTGAATGAAACTTTCCCTGGGAAGAATGTCATTATTGCAGTTCTAAGGTCTAAGAGAATCAGACACTTAGGCACATATTGGCCATATTTCTACTTTGGAAACTCCACACATCATAAAATCAGTTGAAGGTGATTCCACTGCTAGAAGAATCCATAAATTTAAATTTTCATTAGCGACTCCACTCTCAATGCAAAATCCAATTTCCAAAAAATCATTGACAAATCCACTGTCCGAAGATGAGTTCAATATCTGCAAGGTATGCTCCAATGAATCAATCTCATATTCCTAGCTTTCCAAATCATATCCCTCACATAAATTGGAAAAATTATTTGCCTAAATTCGAAGATGTGAAAGGAAATGATGCTGCCTTTCACTTGATTAGATTTCACAGGCACATATGTAAGTTGGGGGTTGAATTTCATGAGGATTGTTTGATGAAAATGTTTATGGCTACTTTAGAGGGGAAAGCAAGATTATGATATGAAGGTTTAAAATCAGACAACTTATACTCTCTTAAATATTTCCATATAACATTCTTTAAGAATTATGGAGAATCTAATTCTTCATCCTTGGTGTTTGAAGATTGTTGTGAATTTTGTGAACATTTTATTAAGTACCCTGAATTTTTTTTTGGTGATGAAGAGTGTATGAATGACTAAATCATAGAATCCCTTTATGAATATTCATCCCAAAAACAAATAGTAGCCCCTCCTTTGGTTGAAGATGAAGCTGATCAAGAAATTGTTGTTAAAGGTCATTTTCCTTCTCCTGAACTTGATGGAGATATTCAACAAGATTTCCAGCAAGACAAAGTGTTTCAAAGTTGTCTTTCTTCCCCTATGAATGGTGTGGTTGTTCAAATTATAAGTGGCTTAGACATGGATGAGGATTCTAAAACTTAATCTATGGAAACTTCAAGCAATGAAAAAACACATGACATAGAGTTTCAGGAAAGCAACAAAACAACGTATGCCACTTTACAATCAGAAATATAGAAAGATAATGAAGAGGAAATTGTTTTATTTGATTCATTTGAAAATCATGGTTTTGGAAATACATCCATGGGAACTCTAGACTGTGAAATAGTTCATGATGTTATCTTTTCACACTTACAAGAAGATTATGAACAAGAATTTATTTCCATTCATTCATTTGAAATTCAAAATGACAGTCCTCAAGCAAATTTCCATAAGTTTAATAAAACCAAATCAGAACTGTTTGATGAACAAGAGGACACACATAATATGGCTATCACATTTGAAGATGTTAAAGAATGTATGAATGTTTTTTATATGCATGGAAGAGTAGAAAAACATATTGCTTCCATTTCATTTGAAGATGTTCTCAAAATAGAAGAAATAGAGCAAGAACAAAAAACACTTATGAAAGATGCTTGTCTTTCTGTTTTTGCTCATCAAGAAGAGATGATTTTTCATGGTTTTCAAGATCCTGTGGCCATCCTATTACAGTCTTCAGTGAAGGAGGAGTTTTTTTCATTCATAAGCTCAGGTTTTGGATTCAAATTTTGTTTCAATCTGCCATATTTGACATTTTTCCACCTTCTTAAGAAAGATGTGAGCGAAGAAAAATTGAGAAGCCAATTTCTTGATTGGTTGCATTGGCACTTTAGCATCACTTGATTGAGTATTCATTTCAGCATTTTTAGGGTAGGTAGGAGTGAGAATAAGCTCGGTACTATGAGAATTTCTTTCAGCAATCTGCAATTTTCATTTTCAGCTTAGTTTCAGATTTCAGTTTGGGGCATATATAGTTTTGGGTTTTTAGCAGATGTAGGTTACAAGTTACAGTTGGAAAGTTGAGTTTGGGAGCAGTCCAATGGATCGACACCTGATCTACTATTCTTTGCTACCTCACAAGGAGGATAACATCCCCATTGGAGCCAGTTGTTATAACCATGATTATCATATCTAAGTTTATACGTATGTAAAAATTTTGCAAAGTCATGCATGTTAACACCCACATTGTTTTTATGACTGGAATAATCTAACATCTCCAAGGGTTAGTTTCAAAAGAAATCTTATCATTTATTTGTTCCATTTCCATTTGCAACTGTGCGCTACAAAATATGTTATGCACTATGCAGAGCACTTCATCGTGCAAAGGATTTCATCATGCAATGGATTTCATCTCGCAAAGGATTCTTTCGCGCAATGGATTCTGTCACACAGAGGATTTTGTCGCACAGTGGATTCCCGTCGCATAGTGGATTCTGTCGCGCAGTGGATTCTGTCGCGCAGTGGATTTCCATCACACATTGGATGCTATTGTGCATTGGATGTTGTCGCACAATATATTCTTTCATGCAGAGGATTCTGTCACGTAGAGGATGTCATCGTGCAGTGGATTTTCCTGCACACAGGCTACAGGTCACACTGCGCTAATTATTGGTTTAGTGGTAAACTTCAAGATCAATTTCAGACCAAATGGAGAGGAATTTTGAAAATCCCCGAGAGGTTTTTGTCGAGGAAAATCCAAATAATAAAAACCTCTCTAATTTGTAAAATGTGTCATGAATTGGGATATTCAAAGGAATATTTGAGCCCTATTTTTCAGTTTTTCGTGATTTCCTGTCTGAGACATGTTTTTGTGACACGTATTTCGGCTAGCTAGATATGAATTTCAATAAACCGAGAGATTTGTTTCTTTATAACGATCCTAAATACAAAAACCTCTTCCAGTTTCTAAAAATAGTTTTTTATGAGTGAGATACAATTTCATCTTTAACGCCTATTTTCCCAGTTTTCTATGTATTCTGCTGCATTTTTGTTGTAGGTTACTGTTGCGTAGCAGACTTGCTGTGCAGGGATGATAAAGTGTCCAGCAATGAAAATTATGACTTATCACAACCATAGGGTCTAATTTTGATCATGATCAATTATTGTAAAGAATATATTGGTTACGATTATGATTTGGAAAAGTTGGGTTTCCTATTTTTAGTAAATCCGTCGAAGTTATTGTTCTATTTCAAAGAAAACGAATCCATGATTCCAGGAGAGATTAGCTGGACCTAACAGCCAAGGGTGACATTATATTTCTATATATGGAGATCATTTTCATGTAAACAAGGTTGGTTGGCAAATTGAGTAAATGACTGCTATTGTATGTAATCTGATTTTTTGATCGAAATTTAATGAAAAGGTCCTGTGATTTGATAAAAAGATTCTAGTTGTGATAGTTGGATGTATTTTGTCCCTTTATTTGTGTATGTGTTTTTTTTTACCTTTTATTTCATATCTTATAATGTCTATTTCAGAACGAATATTCGAACCTGTGGATTCATTTTACAATGCCCCTTGTTCATGCCACTTAGAAAAAACATTTTCCTCTCAAGCTAACTCCAAATTCGTCCACAACGATGCTCTTGAGTTACTTCCTATGTTTATCTCCCTCCACACTTTATAGTTTATACTGAAGGTTGTTGCTCGCCTATCCTTCTCCTCTTGAATCCAGTCACTGAGTCATTTGTTTTGTCTCTTCCTCAGATTGACCCCATAGCCCAAGTTTTACTTTTCTGTGCCAATATAACCAAAAACCATTTTACCATAGGTGTTATATCTAGCCATTGTTTTCAAAGTCATGTCCTGCACAGAGACCGCGCCATTTCTGAGAGAGCCCTCTCTAGATCTGAAAGGCTAGTTTCGAGTCTCAAAGTTGGTTGAAAAAGTTACCTTCATTGTCTATTTATTAGCCAAATAGATAGATGAAGTGCTAACGGGGAGGAAAACCATTCTTCTAGGACATATGTTCGGATTAAAAGAATGGTCCTTCTAGTCCATTGTGTGTATTTCAACATCTGAGAGGACAATCATCATTCTAGGACATATGTTTGGATTAGAATAATGGTCCTTATATCTCATTGCAGGGATTTCATTATCCGTTGGGACAATCATTCTTCCTGTGTCACAGGAAATGACAAGGATAGGAAGAATGGTCCCAGTATCACTCTATTGAGTGAATGAATTATGTGAGACACTCTGTTGAGTGAGCTAAGTCTAGCACATGACTTATTCAACATCACGCTTGATTACTTATATGGGGTATGGCCTCGAGAGATGATGCAAAGGATGATATGATTTGATGCCAGGAGATTGTTGCACTCCATGGTGATAGCTTATGTAGCTATTAGTTGATTACAATGGAGACTGTGTGTCTCTAGACATTAGCTATGTAATAGTGTGGTGGATGTGTTCCACTAGTAGTGATTCTATGTCACTAGATAGTAGTTGTCCTCTACTAGGAGTGGTTGTATACCACTGGATAACAATTGTGTACTACTATGGATCGACATTGTTGTGATCTATTGGATGGAATTGTAATAATTGTGTACTACTCTTGGATTTCCATGGAGACTACCACTAGTATTGAAGGTGTTTCCTAGGCTAGTGTGCCAACTAGTATTGTTGGAGGTGATTACCAGCTAGATGGATAGTGATGACGATGCTCATGACTTGATCTGCGTGATCATGGGATATCCTACATGGCTATGATGATTTTACTTGTAGAATGGTCTGCAATACTATGTGAGCCTTTCCCATGCCATGTGAAATGGATTGATGTGTTTAATACCGTTACAATTAATACCTCCCTAGCTAGGAGGGAGTGTTGATATTATGGTAGTTGCGGGAGGTATTAACCTCCATGTGTAACCTTTGGCTAGAATAGAATATTCTAGAAGAAAGAAAAACCCTAAGCAGATGTGTAGAAAACCTAGAAGACAAGTTAGCTCAATAAAATAATTAATATTAAAGTATAACCCTCTAGAAAGAGAAGTCGGCCTAGACTGGTGACAAGGAGCACTATAAATAGAGGGTGCTTGAGCTCATTTGTACTCACTCACCTCACTCACTCTCTCAAGTGTAGTTCAATTTTGGAGCTGTAACTGCAATAATGGGAGGTGGATATTCTTGGGTGTTTCTTGGTCTCTCTCTCTAGCGTCATCTAGCCTAAGATGTGCACCCTACCTTCTAGTATCTCTTGGTGGTTTTCTTGGTGAAATTCTTGGTGGTATTTTTATATTCTTGGTAACCGCAATTACAATTGTTGTAGTTGAGCATTGTTCTTGTTCTGTGGATTTGGGACTTTCTATCCAGTGAGATATCTTTGGAGAAAAATGTTCTCTCTTGGTTATCTGTTAGTTCTAGTGTTTCTTCCATAATCATTCTATCTAGCAAAGGTTATGGTGCTTGGGGGTGGTTGTGTGCCTATGGTTGGGTGACAATAGTGATATTGTCCATGGTAAAATGAGCACATCGAATATTTTAACAAGTTATGGGACCACACTACCTTAAGAATAGTGTAACCACTAGAAGGTAGAGCGAGAGTTCTTTGTCAAGCTCGTTATAGAACTAGTTGTAACTGCAACTAGGGTTTCTAATTTTGTAGTTGCAACAAACCCTAATATAACTATTTGGCACATTAAATAAAGTGTTGGAATTAATTTCTGGATATTCTGGTGTGCATTGTTGATGATTACAACTGTGTGACACATCCTCCAAGACACAGACTGAATGAGTCATCTTGTGAGAGAGCCCATGAGTTGGGCATGCCCATGAGATTGGTGTGTTGTTCCTCTCTAAGACGGAGATGGAATGTTGTGTGCCTTGAGAAGGGAATATTCCCATGAGATGGGTGTGTCATTTGAGATGAAACGATGTGTACCCCTGTGAGGGGTGAAGGAGCCCATGTGATGGGTTTTACTGTTCTCCTTTGTGTAGAGAGTTGAGATGATGTGATGCTCTAGATGATTCTCGTGTGAGACCTAGTGAGATAGAGATATGTTGAGTAGAGCGTCCTTGTGGTTGATCATAGGTGGATGTGATCCTAGTGGCTGAGCACTGGTGAGTGTGTGTCTAGATGATTCTTCTATGAGACTCAATGATATAGAGATCTATTGAATTGGATGTCCCTATGGCTGAGCACAGGGGGATGTGTCCCTAGTGGATGAACAATAGTGGGTGTGTGAGATCCCTTACTATATTGTATAAGAGTTAGATTTATCTGTAACCCTAACTGCGATGTAAAGGGTACAGGTCGACCCCACCATAAAGTAAAAGATAATTAATGTAAACAATAATTAATATGGTAATTATTAATTATATTCTGAGTTAATGAGGTCGGACCTATTGTGCCAATAGACACTACTTTTGGTCTGTCCATTCTAGTATAAATAAAGTTCATTTTCCCATTGAGGAAATAGAACACACATGTGATTTTGGAAATTTCAGAAAGTACTTATTCTAGGGATGAAGTGTGCACCTATCTTGGGTGCTAACATTCTTGGTTTTGTAAGCACCCTTTTGTGTGTTAGGTCTATGGTGTGGGAGGTATTTCTCTTGAAGATTATAGGAAATGATTGGATGGGTTTTCTTCCCTTTTTGAGAAGGGTTTCCTAGGATATGTCTTGTGTACTTGTGTATGGTATTTCTTCTTGTGATCTTGGTTACTACAACAAATTGTTTATGGGGTAGCGACAATTGTCTACGGTTCAAGTAAAACAATAAAATTGGATTGAAATTTATGATTGAGTCTAGACTAGTGAAAAATAAACATGGAATTAGAGCTTAGGTATTGAACAACCCATTGCACAAGCATCTACCCGTCATCCTCTCACCTTTGCAGAATCATATGACCCTCCTAGGGTTTCCAAAAATTTCGTACGTCGCTCCTTTTTCAGTTTCAGCTCTTAATACTTGAACTTTGGGGCTAAAATTGGCATAGGAGAATAAAACCTCCTCCAACACACCTCTTGAGACTCTTAGAGTGAAATTTTGAGATTTTGAATTTTTGTCCCTAGGGTTTCTAGGGTTTCGAAATTTTCTGCATATGTTTTTGGTTTTAGGGTTTCTACAACTCATTGAAGGAGATTTTCAACTCACGAGTATTCATGTGACTCTATTAAGGCTTATTGTTGGCATTCATAAGCCCAAAAAACCCTAAGGTTTCTATCCTAGCCTAGTCGTTAGGTTTTCTAGACCAGTTGACAAGGGTTTGTGAAGAATTTGAAAATATGAAGAAAAAAACCGTGGTGGAAGATAGGCTTGATGGATCAAGCAACTTCAGCTCCTTGAAATCAAGACTTAAGATCACTCTTGAAGAGTAATATCTATTGTGGATAATACAAAGATCTTTACCAGAAGCAACTATTGATGAAGAGAAGGAAGAAATGAAGGAAGAAGATGTCAAGGCAAAGAAAATAATGATCTACTTAGTAAGAGATCATATCCTACCTTGTATTGCAAACATGAAGACATATTATGATATGTATGAAGCATTAAAGAATATGTTTGGGAGTGAAAAAACCCAAAGATCTCTTATATTGAAAGACCAACTTCAAATTATCAAGATGACAAAAGGTGACACTATTGTTGCCTTGTTTATGAAGATGTCAAATATCGGAGATTAGCTAGGTGCCATTGGAGAAATCATATCTGATAGAGAATTTCTTTTGAACATTCTAAATAATCTTCCAAAACATTGGGAACCATTTCTTAAAAGCATCAGTGGAAGAGAAAAAATACCTACTTTTGATCATCTGTGGACATACTGTACCCAAGAAGAAATCAAACTTAGAGCTAGAGGAGTGGAAGACTTCCCTCCTGATGAAAATCATGCTCTTTCACTTCATACAAAGAAAGGAGGAAGATTTAAAAGAAAATTCAATCAAACATTTAAATATGAGAATATTTCATTAGCTTCAGGTTATGATTAGAGGAGAGACATGACACAGATCCAATGCTTCAGATGTGACAAGTATGGACACTATGCAAGAAATTTTCCTAGAAGAAAGAAAGGAAGACAATATTCTACCACCATTGACATTGATCCAAACCCACCTCAAAAGGATTAAGTCAAGAGAGATGAGGAATAATTCCTCTAAACCAAATGCAAGATTGAGCATGATTGTGGACTAAGGTAATTTGTTTGATTTAATCATTAACCTATGGTTGATTTCATTTTTTTTATAGTGAAGGGTATTGTCCCTAGTGTGGGACCCTCATAACTTGGACCATTATCCTTGGTACGGGAGTCCAAACTTTATTGATTGATTATTATTCTAGTACATAAGGTAATCTTGGTTATTATCCTAGTACAAAGGTCATCAAAATATTGTATAATCAGTAGAGAACCTGAGAAGACATGAGATATTTCCAAGTTAGCAAACATGAAAAAGAATATATCTATCCTTTAGACTTCAGAGGGAGTTACTTGACTCAGAGGGAGTCAAACTATTTGAGAAGAAGGAAGAGACGTTACCTTCTCCCCTTCAACAGTTCAGAAGGAGTCAACCATTATTCCATTTTCTCCAGTTGATATCCCCAAAGACATTGCAACAATCCATAAAATGCCTACCCGAGCTCAACAAATTCTGCAAGAGGTAGAGAGACATGAAGCTCCTCAAAGAAGATTCCGAGAGAGAAATAGACCAAAGATTTTTTGAGTTATTGATACAATTCCTTCTTTTCATGAAGAAACAACAGGTCAACAGGTATGGAAAGATGACAAAAGAGTATCAGTCCATTTTGAAGAATGATGTATGGGATATTGTTCCAAGACCAGAAGAGAAGTTTGTAGTAACTTCCAAGTGGATCTATAAGATAAATCATGCAACTGATGGAAGTGTTGAGAAATACAAAGCAATATTTGTAGCCAGAGGATTCTCACAAGTAGAGGGAGTTGACTATGATGAGACATTTGATCCAGTAGCCCAATACACTTCCATTTGTACTATCATCCATGAGTTGGAAACTACATCAGATGGATGTAAAGACATCCTTTCTCAATGGTGAGATTGAGGGAGAAGTTTACAACAATATTCCAGAGATATTCATGATATACAATGAGAAATATCATGTGTATAGGTTGAATAAAACCCTGTATGGACTAAAGCAGGCACCTCATTCTTGGTACGAGAAGATGGACGGATTCTTGATGAGTTTGGGCTTCAACAAGAGTGTTGTTGATACAAACCAATATTATCATATTGTCGGTGACGATTAGTTGATCTTGGTCCAGTATGTGGATGATTTATTCCTTAATGGTTCATAAATAATTATTGTTTAATACAAGCGAGCATTGACTTCTGATTTCGAGATAAAGGATCTGGGTATGATGCACTACTTCTTGGAATCAAAAGTATGGTAGAGAACTCATAATATTTTCCTAAGTCAAGGAAAATATATGGTGAATATATTGAAGAAGTTTGGTATAATAGAGTGCAAATCCATGCCTACACCAATGGTTATGGATTTGAAGAAAATGAATGATGTTGATTCAAGCGAGATTGATTCACACTTGTACCGACAACTGATTGGATCACTGATGTATCTGGTTAACACCAGACCTGATATATGCTATGTAGTGAATGTACTTAGTCATTTCATGAGTCAGTCGATATAGACTCACTAGATAACAGTGAAGCATGTATTGAGATATCTACGAGACACAGTTGGATATGGCCTGAGATATGCTTCCAGTGTAGACTTGAATTTGCAAGGATATGTCGATGCAAATTGGGCAGGGAGCGCAGTGTACCAGAATAACACATTTGGTTGTTGTTTTACCTTAGGGTCTGCCATGGTTTCCTGGTGCAGCAGGAAAAAAATCTCTTTGTCCTTGAGTACTATAGAAGCAGAGTATATAGCCTTGAGTGTGGCAGTCCGCGAAGCAGTGTGGCTTCGCAAGCTCCTAACATATTTATTTGATCATCAGATGGATCCCACCATTATTCATTGTGATAAACAGAGTTGTGTGAAGCTCTTTGAGAACCATGTGTTTCACGATATATCAAAACACATTGACATAAAATATCTTTATATCAGAGACATGGTGCAGAGGAAAGAAATACACATGCAATACCTTCCTACACATGAGCAGATTGAAAATATCTTCACCAAACCGCTTTCCAAGACGAAGTTCGAGTACTTTCATGAGAGAATTTTCCTGGTGGAGAATACCTCTCTAGTTGATAGGGAGTGTTTATGATTACATCCAAGATGAAGTTCGAGTAATTCCATGAGAGACTTGGCCTGGTGGAGAATTCCTCCCTAGCTGAGAGGGAGTGTTGATGATTACAACTTTGAGAGACATCCACTAGGACACAGACTGAGTGAGTCATCCTGTGAGAGAGCCCACCAGTTGGGTGTGCCCATGAGATGGGTGTGTTGTTCCTCTCTAAGATGAATATGGAATGTTGTGTTCCCCTGAGAAGGTAAGATTCCCATGAGATGGGTGTGTCATTTGAGATGAAACGATGTGTACCCCTGTGAGGGGTGAAGGAGCCCATGTGATGGGTTTTACTATTCTCCTCTGTGTAGAGAGTTGAGACGATGTGATACTCCAGATCATTATCCTGTGAGACTCAGTGAGATAGAGATATGTTGAGTAGTACATCCTTATTACTGAGCATAGGTGGACGTGATCCTAGTGGTTGAGCACTGGTGAGTGTGTGTCCAGATGATTCTGCTATGAGACTCAATGAGATATATATTTGTTGACTTGGATGTCCTTGTGGCTAAGCACAGGTGGAAGTGCCCCTAGTGGCTTAGCAATAATGGGTGTGTGAGATCCCTTTTTATATTGTCTAAGAGTTAGATTTACCTGTAACCCTAATTGTGATGTAAAGGGTATAGGTCAGCCCCACCATAAAGTAAAAGATAATTAATGTAAAAGATAATTAATATGGTAATTATTAATTATATTCTGAGTTATTGAGTTCGACCCTATTGTGCCAATAGACACCATTTTTGGTCTGTCTAGTCTAGTATAAATAAAGGTCATTTCCCCATTGAGGAAAAACAACACACATGTGATTTTGGAAATTTCAGCAAGTACTTATTCCAGGGCTGAAGTGTGCACCTCTCTTGGGCACTAGCCTTCTTGGTTTTGTAAGCACCCTTTTGTGTTCTAAGTCTATAGTGTGGGAGGTATTTCTCTTGAAGAATATAGCAAAGGATTAGCTGGGTTTTCTTCCCTTGTTGAGAAGGGTTTCCCAGGATACTTCTTGTGTACTTGTGTATGGTATTTCTTCTTGTGATCTTGGTTACTGTAGAAAATTGTTTATGGTGTAACTGCAATTGTCTATGGTTCAATTAAAATTCTAAAATTGGATTGAACTTTATGCTTGAGCCTATCCTAGTGAAAAATCAACATGCCCTAGCCTAGCACACCCTCTTGTGTCCTCAACCAACAAAAATGTCAATTTTGAGTTTTTGGGTCAATGTCAAAGTCAAAGGTTGACTTTTCAAAGTTAAAGGTTGAATAGTCAAAGTCAAAGTCAAAGGTTAACTGGTCAAAGTCAATGTTTGAATTTTAGTCAAAATTGATTTTCTAGTCAAAGTTTAAATTTCAGAGTTTCTAGCTTGTTCTAATCATTTAACCTTTTTGATTGAGCTTCTAACCTCTTCTTCTCAAGATGGTATCTAGTTTTAGATTAGAAGACAAGTTGAACGATGCTACAAATTTCAAAGGTATGCATTTGTATATGATTTTCATGTTATATCATCCAACAAAGCATGAGTGTGTTTTGCAAGGAATGTAAAAGAGACCTTGTCCAAGTAGTAATCTTGGATTCATTACATTCATAGGAACAAGTAGTTGAGGCTCTAGGTTCTAGGTTTGATTGATAAAAAATTATTAAGTTTCAATTTTCACATATCAAGTTTGATAGTTGCCACAGTACAAGTAAACACTATAGTTGTGACAAAAATCTTTGAAAGGCTCTATTACTGCTAGGTATACTTGGTTTCATTGATATAAATGCTTATTGCACTTGTTTGATGAACTAACATATCCTCTAGAAGATATTTCTTGTTCCTAGGTAGGTCACCTTTGTAATTCTATGATCCCTATTACCATAGATATGTTCTTATGAAAATGTTATTGGAAATAATTTTTCTCTTGTTGTTCTTGTTCCATCTAGGTTACCAGGCGATAGCTCTAAGAAGGATCTAGAGTGACAGTTGCAAACATGGAGCATATGACCCCATCAAGCGATGAGTTAAGTGATCTCACCAAGTACCAATTCTAAAGAAAGCATGGTAAGATAAAGGATTTTTGAACATCATTCACTCAGATGTGTGTGGACCAAATGTCAACCTCCTCACTAAGCAGAAGATACAAATCTTGAGGTTTGATAACGGAGGAGAATACACCTCCAAGGAATTCGTTGCCTTTTGTAAACAAGTAGGGATTAGAAGGGAGCTAATTGTCCCACATAATACTCAACATAATGGAGTGGCAGAAAGAAAGAACCGATCCATTGAAGAATTTGTTAAGGCAATGATGAATGACCAGAATCTATCCATGTTTCTATGGGGAGAAGTAGTTAAGGGAGTTGTATATGTTCATAATAGAAGTCCTCGTCGTATATTGAAGAAAATGACTCTAGAAGAATATTTCTCCGGAAAAGAAGCCAAGTGTTGAACACTTGAGGATATTTGTCTATCAGTCAAGAAGAAAGAATGGAAAGAAGCTATGATGGAAGAATATCAATCCATAATGAAAAATGATGTATGGGAAATTGTGCCTAGATATGAAGGAAATTTTGTAGTCACTTCAAAATGGGTTTACAAGATAAAGCATGCAGTGGATGAAAGTATCGATAAATACAAGGAAAGATTTGTGGCTAGAGGGTTCTCCCAGCAGGAGGGAGAAGACTATGGTGAGACGTTTTCTCCAGTTGCTAGATACACCTCTATTAGAGTCATCATATATCTTGCAGCATCCATGGGTTGGAGTTTACATCAGATGGATGTAAAGACCACTTTACTCAATGGAGTAATAGGGGAAGAAGTATACATAGATCTTGGTATGGAAAAATTGACATTTACTTAACGAAACTTGGATTTTCATAGAGCTATGATCCATATCCTTATTACAATGTTGTGAATGATGCACATGTGATCTGGCTACTATATTTTCATGATTTTTTTCCGATAGGTGGAAAGCCTCTCATTATTCAGTGTAAGATGGAGTTAGCCTTTGAATTCAATATGAAGGATCTTGGTCTCATGCATTATTATTTGGGACTAGAAATATAGTGGAAGTGTGGTGAAATATTCCTGGGGAAAGGGAAGTATGTTGTAAATATTCTTTAGAAGTTTGGGATGATGGATTTAAAATCCATGGAAACTCCCATGGTGACAGATCTGAGGAAGTTGAGAGACTTTGATTCTGATCTAGTAGACTCATCCCTCTACCTACAATTGATTGGCTCATTGATGTATCTGGTTAATACCCGACCAAACATTTTCTTTGTTGTGAACATATTGAGCTAGTTCCAGGTGGAACCTAGACATGAGCATTGGATAACTGTAAAGCAAATTTTGAGATATCTTCGTGGGATGCTAAATTATGGTTTGAGATATGACTCAAATAGTGATTTACAATTGCATGTATTTACCAATTCAGATTGGGCAAGGAGTGTAGATGACATAAGGAGTATTGATCTGTATCATGCTATTACATCTTATATATGATACTTCAACATCATGCTATTATAGCTTAACTATGATATAGATGTACTGAAACACATCTTGCTAATACAAATTAGATATGATGCATTAGCATCAGGCTAGTACACCTTAGAGATGATGCATATGCCTGAGTTACATCATGCTAGTATAACTTAGATATGATGCAATATCATCATCATAGTACAACTTAGAGATGATGCATATGGCTTGAATCATGCCAGTACAACTTAGAGATAGTGCATTGACACCATGCTAGTGCATCTTAGAGATGATGCAGAGACATTGATATAAATAATCCAAGTACAACTTAGATATGATGCATTCACATCATGCTAGTACGACTTAGAGATGATAAATATGATACTCCACATCATGCCAATATAACTTAGATATGATGCATTTTCATCATGCTAGTATGTCTTAGAGATGATATAGTGGAGATACCTCCCTTGGTTGAAAGGGAGGAGATGACTTGGTTGGGAGGGAGTGCTAATATATGGCATCATGGATAGTCAGTGTTGTAATATCCCTTGGCCGAACCCAATTGTAAATGTAATGTAAGTATACTTAAGATGGTGAGCTATTTTGACATCATTTTGTAATGCACCTTTCATGGCATAGTGCACTCATGCATTGCGTAGTAAAATGATGTAGTGTGCACATTACTAGATACCGCGCGCAATAACTAAAGTGAGCGCAGTATGGAGGTCAGATAGCCTTGTGTATATGATATGTGTTATAGGCTGGTGAATCAATTATTATAAACTGGAATTCTTATGTTTTGGAATTAGGCCAGAGCGCTTAGATGTTAAAGGCCAGTGCGCCTATTTTGTATCTATCTCATGATTAATATAAAATACATCACTACGCATAGACCGACCACGATAAAATATATGGGGGACTAAACTCCACCAGTTAGGGAAAGGGAGGGCCAAAAGTTAAGGGAAAGGGCTAAGCTAGAGAGCTTAAGCCAAAAAGGAATATTATATTAATATTTCTTAAAACATAAAGTATGGATAATTATTTTATTCTAAGTTCTAAAGTTGGGGACAAGTGGACCAAAGTAGCTTCCAACATGACAAGTGTCAAGTTGGGGACATGCATACATATCGTGGGGACTTAGCTCATTTGGAAAAATTCACCATCATTCTTATGATCACCCTTACGATCATTTTGACGATCATCTCTCCCATGGTTCCTTCCATCATTCAGTCAATGATTCCATGACCATTTCACTCACACAATCAATTATCCTTCAGACATTCATTTCACTGTATCTGAGCCTGTTTCCATAAACATTTCCGGTTGGTTTACCTGGTTAGCTTGGGAGCGAGATTGAAGAATCAGGTTGTCAGGCCCGTGGGAAATTGAAGAGGTGGGTTTTTAGGCCCGTGATAAATTATCTGAGTGAGAGAATTGTTGGGAATTGATTTCCTGAAGGTGATAAACTGTAGCTATAGTGCTCTAAGACTTCTTTTCCGGCCTGTTGCTGAAGCCTTGGAAGGGAAGTGGGGCAGCCAAAAGATTGTTGAGTAGAGAAGGGGCACACTTCCTTGGGTGGGACATGCATGTGGGGAATGAGAGGTTATAGGCTGTTAGTTGAGTGAGCACTTGAGACTGAGTATTTCTTGTTGTCTATGAGCCTTTAGCCTGGTTAGGAATCCCTTTACTCGGGTGGAGTTTAGTCCCAGCTCGGGGGTGACTCGCTATTGAGAGTGATGAACAATGTAGTCTAAGGCTGGGAGGTTCGTGGACAGTCTGTACGCAGTTGGTGGCAATATTTTCAAGATAAGTACCAATCATGTGATAAATTTACATGTTGCATTGTTAATTACATGCTTATGTTACAGTTTATCATATGTGTGATTATAATTGTTTGTATGTTTATGAGTATTTCCCTATATATGATGCATATATGTGTTTATTGTTATTTCAGCATGAAATCGTATATTTACAGAATGCAATTGTTTATTTACGTTATATGTAAATCTTCCGCAAGAGTGTTGTATGTATATGTTATAATTGCATGCAAGTTGAAGAGAAAATTTATGTGGCACAACTCAGTTGAATACTGGGTATGTTACAGTATGCTCTGCAGTGAGAGAATGAAAGTGTTCCCTTGTATAGCCTGGCCCTTTGAAGGCTGGGAATGTTACAAATATGGTTTTAGAGCTAAGTAAAGCGTCTAAGGAGTGGCATGCCCGACCGGTGTGAGGCCAGGGATGTTATAGTATGGTATCAAAGCTTTAGTTCCAACACTAAGCCTGGATGGGCTTGAAAGGTTCAGTTGAAGAGAATATTCATAAAAGCTTAATTTCAAAGTGACCAAATTTCAAGTCACAGAGTGTCCATGGAAAATTTTGGCACCACGTGGAAAATGTTGGTGTGAAGGTTTGCGCAGTAAATTGTGGTGCCACGCAAAAGAATATTGTGTGCAGATGCACACGCTGAATTTAGCATTGCGCGGTGAACACACACATAGTAATGTGCACGTGGGGTGCGCAAGTATTTCAAAACACAAAGGAGTTTGGTTGGTGCACGCATAGTATGAGTATAAGTTGTCTTGCGACAATGTATTCAATGGTGCGCACAAATTATTGTGCGTGGTGGGGCATATTGAACTTTGGCATGGTGCAATGCATAGGGAAAAATTCATGTGGAATATCAGTGTGCAATACCAAAACTATGCGCAGTGGATATTGGCGCACAACGCAAAAGTAGTGCGCACAAGTTATTGGCACGACAGAGAAGAAATACATAGTGGATATAGGTGCGCAAAAGCACGATTTATCTTGTGGTGTTGTTGTGCATGATAAATATGGGTGTACAGGTTGAATTTTATTGCGTACGAATTCGTTTGGAAGGCGATGAGTCTGAGTTAAATAAAAATAAATAAAAATTGCATGATATTAGAGGAAAAAGAAACACAATACCGCATCAGAGAATTATTTAAAATGAATTCAGAGTTGGTTTGAGAAGAAATAAATATAGTCTAAATTGCTAAGCCGAGAGCATCTCAGAAATGAATTTTGAGTTTTATATTCCTCCGATTCAGACAAATGGAAGTGAAATATAAGCTTACAGAAAAGCATACTATGAAAGAAAACAAGACTTATAACACCACCAATTAGAATCTTGTAATAAATAGTCCAAGGTCTTCTTCTGCATTTATATAATCGTATTAATCCCAAAATTACAAAAAGGGAATCATAACAGTTATCATATTGTAAAGGGACCATTTAAGAACACGACTATCATCTCTGGTGCCCCTTACCTCTGCTACCATCTGACCAAAAATTGTTGAAATGTACTTTTATTTGAGGACTCATTTCAGCTTAGCGATCTCCTCCTTTAAAGAATCTAACCAGACCGATTGATTCTCTCCAACACTTTCATCCGTTTCAACTATGGTTTCCTTCTTCTGCCCTTGATCCTTTTCTTCTTAGCAGCTGGCCTATTGATGACTAAATCCTTCATATTGGGATTCAACCTGATTTCCAACTGCGAGTCTATAGCTGAATCTGTGTGGAATTTAGTCATTAGAATGTGAGAAAGTACCCTTTACTCCTTATTCACAGGAAAGTCTAACATGTTGCTCGAATAACCAGTCTCACTAGATTTAGCCTTTTCCATATACCTCAGTTTGTGGATACCAAAATTCTTTTACAGAGAGCAGAAAGTTGATCAATTTGGAGATTACTCTGTTTATGGATAAGATGATGCCTCCATACTTGAGGATTGGTAGTTATAGAATCCCAATTATGAAGCACATATATACTATGTACAAGTACGTTGGGTTGCCATGCTCGTCTAATCCATTTCAAATGATTAGCTTTTGATTTCGTTATATGGCGTCGTTCAACTGACATCATACAACTGTGAAGTACCAAATGAGTGAAACAAGGTGATCTGACTAGTTGTCGCCCGTTCCACGAGTGGTGGATTTGACATATTGAAACACGTGAAACTGCATCTTGGCGAAAGTGGTTTCGGCAAAACACCTTTTGCCCAGATGTATCTCTGAAGGTGTCACGCGTCTATGTTCTCAAGACTTGGGTCTTCTATAGAATTGTCATGGTGATAACACCAGGAAATCAGAAGAGATAATTCTGATGTATATATTGAACCAAAATCGTTCATATTTTTCATGAATTGTTGAATTGTTAGCCTGATAAGTTTTGATGGCTGCATGTTTTGCAAAATTAACAACAACTAGATCAGATCAGATCAGTGCAGAGTCCATAGGAATGGAAGATGCAAAGGGGAATTATAGTCAGCAAGATGAGAGCAGAGATATGGATTCTCATTGGGTATTGAAGGAACAAACTCCAATGGACATGGATAAGAAAGGAATGAAAACATGAATTTGGCAGAGACCATCAAAAATTTGTAGAAGAATGTACAAAGCCATAAAGCTGATAATGAAAGGATTATGAGAGCCAAGGAGCAGTAGGATGAATTCAACATGAAGTTCTTGGAGGGATTGAACATAATATAAAATAAATTGGTTAAGGAGAGTGGATTAATAAAATCTGGAAGTCACAAGCCTTTGGATGAGAAAAGAAAAGAAAGAAGTGTTAGTAGACACCACCATCACTTCCCAAGGCATTCCAATAAGAGAGTAGACAACATCTCAAGTCCATCCCCTACCACAAGGCATAAGAGGTATGGGGTGGATGAGATATGAGGAGAAATGAACAAAATCAAACCTCCTACATTTGATGGTGAGCACAATAAGGATGAAGATGCAGAAACATGGTTGTTGGGCATGAGAAAGTATTTTCAATTGCATAATTATTATTCTCATGTAGAAGGTAGAATTGTTATCTATCAACTCAAAGGGAAAGGCCTCCATGTGGTGGGATCAACTTGTGCAGGTGAAACACATTAAAGAGAAAAGTGTTACTTGGAGGGAATTCAAGAAGTATTTTGAGAAGAAATACTTGACTAAGAGATACTATGACAAGAAAATGAAAGAGTTATTTGAACTCAAGCTTGGAAGTATGACCATAGATGAATATGAGAGAAGGTTTCTAGAACTGTTGAAGTATGTCTCTTTCATCAAGGATGAAACAATCAAAATTCAAAGGTATTTGAGTGGATTTCCATCATTCATCAGTGAAAAAATACAGTATGATGATCCTAAGACATTGGAAGAGACCATAAGGTGAGATAAATGCCTATATGATCAGCAGAAAGCAAGGCCAACTTTCCAAAAGGCTTGGGAAGACAAAAATAAATTCAATATGGATTAGAGGAAGAAGGAAGCTAAGCCACCATTCTTCAGAAATAATCCATAGGGATAGCAAACGCCTAAAGAACCCAGAATGATTGACACAGGGAGTCAAAGGCCAAGACAACCACCTATTCAATGTTGGGGTTGTAAAGGAGATCATAGGTTCAAAGATTGTCCTCAAAAAGGTGAAAAAGGTAGGGTTGTTCACAATGTACAACAAGCTAAAACAATGGAGGACATGGGCAGATATGTGCCAAGGATCTATGCAGCCCTGGAAAAAAAGCAAGTAGAGTATCGGTCCCAGATGATTGAAATGGAAGGTATGATCAACAACCAAACCATTACTATTTTAATTGATTCAGGAGCTAGTCATAGTTATATAGTCCTTAAGATGGTGGAAAGTTTGCAATTGCCAAGAAACAAGCATGGGAATTCCTGGTTGGTGCAGCTAGCTACATGAGCCAGAAGAAAAGTTGATGAGATGGTTAAGTCATGCCTCATGGACATGAATGGACTGAACACCAAGGCAGATTTGAACATCTTGCCTTTAGGTTCCTATGACTATCTAATTGGGATGGATTGGTTGGACCAACATCATGCTCTTCTGGACTGTCACAAAAAATCATTTACTTGCTTGGATGAGGAAGGGAAACTAAGGAAAGTACAGGGAATTCCCGGAGTAGTAACCATTAGAGAAATTTCAGCATTGTTGCTGAAGAAATGTTACAGAAAAGGATGTCAAATATTTGCAGCTCATATAGAAGAGACACTTGAAGATAAGGTGCCAAATTTGGAATATTATGCAGTCCTAGAAGAATTTGAAGATGTGTTCAAGGAAGTACCAGAACTACCCCCAAAAAGAGACATTGATTTATCTATAAATCTAATGCCTGGAACATTGCCAGTGTCAAAGACTCACAGAATGAGTACACTAGAATTGAAGGAGTTGCAAATGCAGCTTGAAGAAATTCTGAAGAAGGGGTATATATGACCAAGTGTGTCACATTGGGGTGCCCTAGTCTTTTTTGTGAAGAAGAAATATGGAACACTAAGATTGTACATTGACTTCAGACAATTGAATAAAGTGATTGTTAAGAACAAGTATCCTCTGCCAAAGATTGATGATCTCTTTGATCAATTGAAGGATGCAAGTATATTTTCAAAGATAGATCTCAGATCAAGATACCATTACATAAGGATTAAAGATGAATATATCAGCAAGACCACCTTCAGGACAAGGTATGGTCATTATGAGTTCACAATGGTGTTTTCATGTTCTTAATGAATGGTGTTTTCTGAGAATATCTGGACAAGTTTGTCATTGTCTTTTTGGATGACATTCTTATATATTCTAAGTTAGAGAAAGAGCATGAACATCATTTGAGGATGGTGTTGAAAGTATTAAGGGAGCATCAATTGTATGCCAAATTGAGCAAGTGCTCATTTTATCATAAACAAATTCATTATTTGGGGCATATCATTTCAAAGGATGGGATAGCAGTGGATCCTGAGAATATAGAAGCCATTAGAGAATGGTCATCGCTGAAGAATGTGACAGAGGTGAGATCATTCATGGGTTTTGCAGGCTACTACAGAATATTTATTGAAGGATTCTCAAAGATTTCACACCCAATCACTTCCTTGCAAAGAAAGGGGGTGAAGTTTCAGTGGACATTGGATTGCGAAAAGAGTTTCCAACACTTAAAAAAATTATTGACAAGTGCTCCAATATTAAGGATTGCAGACCCAAATGAGGACTTCATTGTATGCATAGATGCATGTAATGAAGGACTTGGTGGAGTCCTCAGTCAAAATGGGTTTGTTATATGTTATGAATCAAGGAAGTTGAAGGAGCATGAAATAAATTATGCCACTCATGATTTGGAGTTGGCAGCCATAGTGCATGCCTTGAGGAAATGGAGACACTACCTCATGGGGAAGATATTTGAGCTAAGAATAGACCACAATGGTCCGAAATTTTTATTTGATCAGCCAAATCTAAATGCTAGGCAAAGAATATGGTTAGAATTTCTAAGCGAATATGACTTTGATATAAAGCATATCAAGGGGAAAGAGAATAAAGTGGTTGATGCACTTAGCAGGAGGGTGCATGAACTACATGCTACAAACATAAGCATGTATCAAACTGATATTAAAAGAAAATTTTTGAAGGCTACAAATGCAGATCTGCAATACAGAAAATTGGTAGCAAAGCTACAACAGGGTAAGATTCCACAAAAGGTGGATAATTATAATTTGGGAATAGATGGAATACTGCTGGACAAGAACAAATTTTTTGTTCCAAATGTCCAGGACTTGAAACGTATGATTTTGCATGAAATGCATAATTTCCCTTATGCATGACACCCTAGATATCAGAAAACCATGGCAGTGACCAAGAGCCATTACTTTTGGCCAGGTATGAAGAGAGATATCGTTGAGTACATCGCTAGATGTATGGAATGCTTGAAAGTTAAAGCTGAGCATAGGCACCCATAAGGGTTGTTGCAACCTTTTCCCATTCCTGAATGGAAGTTGGAAGTGGTGACAATGGATTTGATTACGGGATTGCCCAGAACAGGCAAGCTGCATGATTCGATCATGGTGGTGGTGGACAAGATTACAAAAGCTACCCATTTTATTCCACTGAAAACTACTCACAAGGAAGCAGAGGTTGATAATATTTTCATGAAGGAAGTGGTACGATTGCACAAAATTCCTAAAACAATTGTGTCCGACAGAGACCCGAAATTCACTTCAAATTTCTAGAAAGGATTGTTCAAAGGATTTAGAACGAATCTGAACTTTAGTATATCTTATCATCCTGAGTCTGTTGGACAGACATATTGGGTGAATAGAGTGATAGAAGACATACTGAGAATGTATGTGATGGACAAACCATCAAAATGGGAATACTACCTACACTTGGTAGAATTCACTTACAATAATGGGTATCATGCATCGTTGAAGATGAGCCCATTTGAAGCACTTTACGATAGAAAGTCCAATACTCTAGTAAGCAGGGATAATTCAGTTGATAGGATAGTAGTTGGGCCATAGTTTCTCAAGGAGATGGAGGACGAAATGATAAAAATTAAGCAGAATTTAAAAGCTGCCCAAGATGGGTAGAAAAGTTATGCTGATAAGAACATAACCCACAAAGAGTTCAAAGTGGGTGATCATTTTTTCCTGAAGGTGAAAGCTAACATGAGTTCCCTGAAGCTAGGAAGTTGTGCCAAGTTGGCAGCCAGATTTTGTGGGCCATTTAAAATCCTAGAGAGGATTGGTCTAGTTTCTTATATGATTTCATTTCCTGCATCTATATTTTTTCATAATGTATTCCATATATCATTGCTAAAGAAATATATACTTGATTCTAATCATGTTATTGATTGGAATGTAATTCAGGTGGAGCAAGAAGGCACTTTCAAGTGCATCCGGTGCACATTTTGGATCAAAAAATCAAGCAGATCCGGAATCGAGCCATAGGGCTTGTAAAGGTCCAATGGACCTAGTACGGTCCTGGGGATGCTACTTGGGAGAATGAGGATGCAATGCAGACAGAATACCCGCATCTTTTTCAGGATTTTTGAAAATTTTGTTGTATATGAGTATATGATGCACTGAGGACAGTGCATAAATAAGGGGAGGGGATTGTAATATCCCTTGGATGAACCCAATTGTAAATGTAATGTAAGTATACTTAAACTGGTGAGTTGTTTGACATCATTTTGTAATGCACCTTTCATGGCATAGTGCGTGCATGCACTGCACAGTAAAATGATGTAGTGTGCACATTCTCGAATACTGCGCGCAGTAACTAAAGTGCATGCAGTATGGAGGTCAGTGAGCCTTGTGTATATGATATGTGTTATAGGATGGTGAGCCAGTTATTATAAGCTAGAATGATTATGTTTTGGAATTAGGCCAGAGCGCCTAGATGTTAAAGGCCAATGCACCTATTTTGTATATGTCTCCTAATTAATATAAAATACATTGTTGCGCGTAGACCGACCACGATAAAAGAGATGGGGGACTAAACTCCACCAGTTAAGGAAAGGGAGGCCCAAAATTTAAGGGAAAGGGATAAGCTAGAGAGATTAAGCTAAAAAGGAATATTATATTAATATTTCTTAAAACATAAATTATGGATAATTATTTTATCCTAAGTTCTAAAGTTGGGGACAAGTGGACCAAAGTAGATTCCAACATGACAAGTGTCAAGTTGGGGACATGCATACATATCGTGGGGACTTAGATCATTTGGACACCTTCACCATCATTCTTACGATCACCCTCACGATCATTCTAAAGATCATATTTCCCATGGTTCCTTCCATTATTCAGTCATCCAGTCAATGATTCCATGACCATTTCACTCATGCAGTCAGTTATCCTTCAGACATTCATTTCACTGTATCTGATATTGTTTCCATAACCATTTCCGGTTGGTGTACTTGGTTAGCTTAGGAGCGGGATTGAAGAAGCAGGTTGTCAGGCCCATGGGAAATTGAAGAGGTGGGTTGTCAGACCCGTAAGCAATTCTCTGAGCGAGAGAATTGTTGGGAATTAGTTTCCTGAAGGTGCTAAACTGCAGCTACAGTTCTCTGAGACTTCCTATCTGGCCTGTTGCTGAAGCCCTGGAAGGGAAGTGGGGCAGACGAAGGATTGGTGAGCAGAGAAGGGGCACACTTCCTTGGGTGGGACAGGCATGTGGGGAATGAGAGGTTGTAGGTTGTTAGTTGAGTGAGCACCTGAGATGGAGTCTTTCCTGTTGTCTATGAGCCTTTAGCTTGGTTAGGAATCTCTTTACCTGGGTGGAGTTTAGTCCCATCTCGGGGGTGACTCACTGTTGAGAGTGATGAACAATGTAGTCTAAGGCTGGGAGGTTTGTGGATGGTCTGTACATAGTTGGTGGAAATATTTCCAACATAAGTACTAATCGTGTGATAAATTCACATGCTACATTGTTAATTACGTGCTCATGTTACAGTTTATCATATGTGTGACTATAATTGTCTATATGTTTATGAGTATTTCCCTATATATGATGCATATCTGTGTTTACTGTTATTTCAGCATGAAATCGTATATTTACAGAATGCAATTGTTTGTTTACGTTATATGTAAATCTTCCGCAAGAGTGTTGTATGTATATGTTATAATTGCATGCAGTTTGAAGAGAAAATTTATGTGGCATAGCTCAGTTGAATACTGGGTATGTTACAGTATGTTCCGCAGTGAGAGAACGAAAGTGTTCCCTCATATAGCCTGGCCCTTTGAAGGTTGGGAAAGTTACAAAGATGATTTCAGAGCTAAGTAAAGCATCTGAAGAGTGTCATGCCCGACCGGTGTGAGGCCGGGGATGTTACAAGTGTGTTGGTGGACACACATTCTCTAGGCAGAGAATGGTCCAAGAAAAATAGATTTCTGGTGGAAATACATTCTCCCTATGGAGGATGGTCTAGGTTGAAATATTGTTGGTGGATAGACATTCTCTCTATGGAGGATGGTCCAGGTTGACAGATTGTTGATGTACCATGGAAAACTATTCTCCTAGGGAATTTCCCAGACATCTAGAATGGTCCAGGACATCCATTATTCTAGGACGTATGTCCAAATTAGAAGGATGGTTTGTCTCCCTAAGTTCATAGTAGTGACCAGAGTGGGGATATTGGTACATGATAGACATTTTCCCTGAGTTCACAGTAGTGGCCAAAGGGAAAATGGTCTGGGACAATCATTCTTCTAGGACAAATGTCCAAATTAGAAGAATGGTCCTTGTGTTGAAATTACTANGGGATGAATCAGTTGTAACTGAGCTTAAACAATATTTTACAATTAAAACATTATTAAACTTTCTTCAAGTGATCATCAATAATATATAGCATATGGACAGTGAAAATAAGGAGCATGAGTCACACATAAGATATACACAGAGATATATTTTCACGAGGAAACCCATAAAGGGAGAAAACCTCTTCTTCTTCGAAATGATAGGCAGTCTTTTAAGTTCTGTACATCATCTATAATTGAGCACCAACTCAAT
>SNQJ01S0075777.1:18936-36936 GCA_010110895.2 Picea sitchensis
GCAAAGAAATGTTGCAACAAATAAAGTGCAGAAGACTATTTTTGTATGCCCACTGGTCTGGAGAAACAGATCTGAATTTTTAGTGGGCGCTTTTAGCCTAGTCATTGCAACTGATGTTATGTACTATGTTGAAATAGTGGACTTACTCTTGAGTCCACTAAAGGTGGTCTCAGGTGCAGAAACACTAATTCCATTAGCTTATGGACGTAACAGGCAAACAGAACAAGCTTTCTTAGAAAAAGCTCAAAGTAATTTCTCTGTAAAATGAATATTGAATGACGTTTATCATTGGGTGGATGTAGACGTTTTTGAATTGAGGCTTAAACCCAAATAGCACCTTCTCTTGTTTTTCTTACTTTCCATTTGGTATACATGTATGCCTACCAGGGGATCAAAATTGAGGTATTCATTGCCCTTCAAGAGCCTTGTAACCCTTCATAGAAGGGTTTAAAATTATTTTCAATGCAAATAAAAATTAATATAAAAAAACACTTGTCAAATTTGAAATAAAAATTATTTCATATTTTTTTATTTGAAGGGCAATGAAAAATTTCTTAATATATTCATTTTTCATTGTTTTTATGGGTTGGAAATTTCCTTAATAAGTTCTACTTTTTATTTTTTTATTGTTTTTATAAGTTTCTTCTTTTATTAGTCATTTCCCTATATATCTTAGTAATTAAAAAATAATGGTAAGAATCTTTTTCTCTATATCTTAGTAATAAAAAAAGAATGTTACCAATTTTTCATATGTCAAGACAGTTTAAAAAAAGAATGGTTATATTTTTTCTAAAATACAATCCTATTTTTATGGAGCTCCTGCATGCATGCACATTCTATTTATTAAACTCAGAGAGATGAAAGATCAAATGGTGAATTCTCTAAACACAAGCAACAACCAGTGTTATGAATTGGAAGTAAATTCTCTAAACACCAGCAAGAACGTTGTGAATTCTAAATTGGGAGATATATTACTACACAGAAATTGGGAGATATATTACTATACACTGTAAGTCAATTTCTTTGTTCCGCTTATCTTTGTTCCATTGTATGTGTAGCATTTTCGAACAGGGTAATTTTCACTTCTCTATATACCGCGTATTTGTGTTAATTTATTTTATTGTTTTTTAATGCCTTTTCCGTTCCTCCATATACGGATTTGCCTGTACCCGTTCTCTGTGTATTTGTGTTTATTTATTTATTTATTTATGCCCTTTCGATTCCTCCTTATACCGATTTACATGTACCTTATAACAATTTCACTGTAAACTATGTTCAGTGAGTTAATTTGCTCCATATATCGATTTGTCTGTTCTCTGCTTATTTGTGTTAATTTTTTTTATTTTTTTAGTTCTGTTCCTTCTTATATCGATTTGCCTGTACAGTGTACCAATTTCATTGTAGAGGCTGCCCCAATATATGTTAGTGTGGCTTCCTAACCACCAATATAAGTGAAAATAATATATAAGACTAAATTATTATTATTATTATCCAATGGGTAGAAGACCCCACCAATAAACAAACGTAGTTTATTTCCCGATATAAGTGAAAATAATACACAAGACTGAATTATTATTACCGGTGGGTACTAGGTAGAAGACCCCACCAATAAAAACTCACTTTATTTAGTTCATATTTTTTTTTCAACACTTGTAGGTCATCGTAGTAAAGTGAACAAAGAATTTAAACAAAATGGTTTTCAAACATATTCACATGAATTTATTCAAAATTTTGTGTGTTTTTTATTTTAATTAATTGCTAATGTTGCTGGTGGTTTCTCGCTTGTTTCCTGAATATTAATATGTTTATTTTAGTTTTTGTTGATTATCAATTATGTTTTTTTAATTTTAATTGATTATTAATTTGTTATTTTTTTATTATTGATTATTAGTTTATATTTCTTTTAATTTTAGTTATTTAATTATGAATTATTTTAAATTACCAAAAAATGTTGGTACGTATTTGTCCATTTCATGTGTAAAAGATTATTATCAAATTATAATATTTTATTAATGCTAAAATTGATTTGAAACTTTGGGTTGCCACTTACAGAGAATCTTGCCCCCTCATTTATTCTTTACAAAGCTCAGAGTTTCATCTTCCTATCATCAAGGGCACGAGTGAGTATTTTATTAATTTTAATTAATTGCTAATGTTTATAGCTTGTATATTAATATGTTTATTTTAGTCTTAGTTGATTATTAATTATGTTTCTTTTAGTTTTAGTTGATTATTACATTATATTTCTTTTAGTTTTAGTTAATTAGTTATATAATTATAAGAAATTAATTCAACTACCAATTATAAATGTTTAACTTTACTCAATAAACGGAAGAAAAAAACATTTAGTTGAATTATTATTGTATGCAATTTTATGTTAAGTAAATTAAATTAAAGAAAAGTTACAATTAGTAATAAAAGAATTGACAAAGATATTATATATATGTACAATTTCTATGAAGTTAGATTTAATAAAATGGAATTTGGAAAATAAATTAGAAATAATTTGAGTATGTTGTTAAGGAATCTAATTAGAATGTTTTAATTATAAGTTAAATTTCAACTAGATTAGTGTAGATAAAGATATAATGGAATTGGTAAGAATGTTAAAAATTGTAAAATTTGTTAATTATAATGTTTATTTTGTAATTGGTAAATAATTATAATGGTGAATTTTAAGATAGATTATTGGATATAATGATATTATTTGTGACATAATCATTTCTTAATTTATAAGTCTCATGTGCATACATTTCCTCAATAATCAATATGATGATTAACATCTATGGACATGTGATTTAATATGATGTTTGATATTAAAATTTAAAGATTGAATAAATAATTTTCACAAATAGTAATAATAATATATAGTTTTATGTTTAAACTAATAGTATAATGTTTTAGTTGAAAATAGTTGAGGAAACAATGTTTTTCATAATTGCAGCATCTATGTGAATTAATAATACATTGAAATTTAATTAGAAAAAACACATCCTTTAATTTTAATGTAATCATCACCTCTAGTAGGTATTGGTACTAGATAGGTATTTTATAGTTGAGTTTATAAAATAACAATAATAATAAATTTATAATTCATAAAAAAAAATAACCAATTTATATTAAATTTAATAAATTTATAATTCATAAGAAAAAATAACCAATTTGTATTAACTAAGTTTAATAGATATAGACATAATTTAATTATGAATGATGTTTTTGCAATGCACATTATGAAATATTTGGTTAGATTGAAGTAAGTATTTACTATATAAGTCATTTATTATCTTTTATATTTTATAATGATATTGATGATTACATCATGGTTTTTTAAAATTAATATTAATTTATAAATTTTAATAAAGAAAATAAATTGTAAAATTAAATAATTTGAAAATAAATTTATTGGTTAATAATAGAATAAATAAATGTTATATAATTTATTATGATTTAATATTTTCTTTATATAATTGATAAATATGAACAAAATCTCATCATAATGCAAATTTTATATAATGAGTGAATTACAATACTTTACTATAAATATTGACAATAATTTAGGTTAATGAAAATTTTACTTTAGTTATGGAACGATTTCACTTTAGTTAAGTGAATGTCATTTTTAATAATAATTGAACTCTCTATTATTATCATATAATATAATATTTTTTCATCTATTTCTAATGATTTTTTCTTTCTATATAAAAACAGGGAATTTATCAAGAAGAAATGTCTAGAATTGGCAAACCTAAAAAACATGGAAGACAAATAGCACTTATTGATGCATTTAAATTGAAGCAAGATGATACCAATATTGAAGAAAATGTTGATTTTGAGGATGAGATTAATATTGAAGAGGAAGGTATTCCAAAAAAGAAAGGTAAGGGGGTAGCTCCTAAGAGAACATTTAAATATGGATGGAAATTAATACACAAATGGACATATCCTATAATAGGTTCAAATGGTGAAGAGCACATCAAGTGTTCATGGTGTGTCAAATTCAAAGGAGATACGCCATATGCAAGAGAAGGTAGTAGTACAATCCAATTAGGTGGGTTAAATGTTCATGATGTATCTGAGGCTCATAAATTTTGAGTTCAACTGTTGGAGAGTGAATCAAGGCAATCATATTTACCCATCACAAAACATGTTGAAGTCATGCTTGATATTGAGAAATCCAAAATAATCAGTGTGATGGAAACTATGTATTTCGTGGCTATAGATGATTTACCTTTAGAATTGTATAAAGACTTGTGTGACTTGCATAGGTACAAGGGAACAACCAATATGCCTTTAACCAATGAATACTCTTCATATATTAATATTACATCTGGAAAAGAGTTTTTACTTGCAGCAAAAATGGTTTACTGGAAAATATTGAAGGGGGAAATTTGCTCGAGTCCCTTTTATTCTATTCTAGTGGATGAAAGCACAAATAAAACAATGGAACAACACCTTATTGTATATATTACATATCTAATGGATGGGGGAAGAGGAACACGTGCAACAAAATTTATTTGTCTTCTGAAAATCAAAGAGAGTATTGCACAATCAATGTATAAATCTCTGTCAGGATTATTATTTGAAATGGATTTATCAAAATATAAAATGGTGGGATTTGGTTCAGATGGAGCTTCATCTATGAGGGGTATTCATGAAGGTTTGGCTGCCAAGTTGCTTCGTGAAGTGACTCATTTGTTATGCATTCATTGTGTAGCACATCGTGAGGCACTAGTTATAACTGATGCTACAAATTATTTTCCTGAATTTAATTATATCGATAAGTTGTACTTCAAATTCATCAAATCCGATGGCTTTCTAGGGGACAGGTGATGAACAGGCTTGTCAAAATTATGCTGGCATTATTACAAGAATAGAAACATGATAACAGGAAGATGTATGAAATGGGAACAATATTTCGAGTTCAGTTTTGTATTCATTTGTTGGCAGATGTTCTAACTGAACTAAATAAGCTAAGTCAACGATTTCAAGAGGAACATATTGATATAACATCTATTGGTATGCAATTAGATGTTCTTATTGAACTTCTTCTTAGAATATTCTTGCGAGATATGTTTGGAGAAGGTTCTGAACATGTCTCATATTTTTTGAAGAAATCACAACATGGAAAATTAGAGTTTATTGATAATACAGGTGCTTCACATGTGCATATGTTAAGGTTTGAACCTATACCTAATTCACTTGGGTCAGGTACTATGGAAGATTATGTTCATTTGGGTAAACCATTTGTCCAAAAGTTGATTGATTGCCTCAATGACAGATTTACAGATTTGCCAGTATTCAATGTAGCAAAATTATTCAGTCCTCGTTCTTACTTTGAAGAAGAGAATGAAAGAGACTCTGAAACAAAATGATGGTTGAGACGACTATGTGAAAAATTTGATATTGGAGACTCACCAATAATTGATACAGAAAAATGTGAAGGTGAAATGGAAAGCTTTACTATTACTCTACATCGGGCATATCCAAGGAAAAGCATGGTTGCAACATGGGAACAATGTGGAGGAGAACCTGAGTGGTGCGAGTCTTACCCAAATTTAATGAAATTGTGGCAAATTGTTCTTACTCTTCCTGCTAGCACCGCTAGTTGTGAAAGAGGATTTTCTAAGTTGAATCATACAAAAAATGATGATAGATCTAGACTTGGTCTAGAAACATTAGAGACTTTGATGTTTTTGTCTTTATCAGCACCTCAAGAATTGCACCAGGTAGATTGGAACACAATTTATGAAACTTGGAGAGGAATGAAGGAACGACAACCTTTTTCATTAGATGGTACAAGTTAAAGTGTCATGATACTTCATTCAATTTTGTAATCTCCAATAATTTTGAGTAATTCATTTAAACTAGTATTTTATATCAATGTGCAAAAATATTTGTATTATATGTATTTAATTAATAAAAATTGAAGTTTTGCCAAATTCTTTGAATTTAATTCAATGATTAATATGTTATGTTTGGAGAATAATAAGTTAAGAGTTATTATTCTTTTTATAATGAATGGGTTATAAAATAATTATTTTATGGGTGAAATTTTAATTGTTTTTTCATTTTCATATGAAAAAAATAATTTATTTAAACATATCAATTTAGAAGGGTTACAATAAAGTTATCCCTTCAGTCCTTCAGTTTGAAATATAACCCTTCCCTTCAAATTTGATCCCTGATGCCTACACATATAGTTTAGTCTGTCCCATAAAACATTTTTTCTAAAGCAAGAAAAAGAACAATTGCCTTTTCAAAAAGATGGTGAGTTGAAGTGCCAGTTTTTTACTAAAGCAGGAAAAAGAGCAATTTCCTTCTCAAAAAGATGGTGGGTTGAACTGCCAATTATTGAGTGCAATGAAACATATGTACTTGAAAAAATTATAAGAACCTCCCCTTAACACACACAAAATACACACACAAAATAAAAACCATTTCACGTATAGGTGAAGAAAGAATGCAATTAATTTCTGGACAATTTAGTTCATGGATAAGAACACTGCCATCATAGATGGATAATAGATAAAACCAAATGAAAATTTGCAATTCACTTAACATAGTTTTGCAAAGAAATCTAATTTCCATGCAATAATCACAAATACATAATTCATACTAACAACAATTTGCTTCAACAACTAAAAGTCTAAAAGCACAAAAAATATTGTCATTCTAAGAAAAATGGCAAGACCAAAAATCTTTTTTTGTTGTTAACTCTTCGAAAACGAAAATGTAGAACTTTGGTCATCTGATGCAAGTGCATCATTCCTTGTTGCATTTGTATTGTAAAGAAAACTGGATATACTTCGTCTCAATCCACTAAAAGCAACTTCATTTTCCACCAAATCCTCTCTGATACCCTCCAACATTCTCACCACAACTCTCATAGTTGGTCTTTCTTCTGGTGAATGTTTTGAACAAAGCAAACCAATGCGTAGCAAAGAAAGTAGGCATTTGTATATATTATTTTCTTCAAATTCATCTTCATCCACCTCACTAAAAAGACTGCTATCAATTACCTCCTTCAATCTGTTTGGGAATGCAAAGTTTACCTAGTTGTACAAGTTTAGGTCTCCAACAAACATGTCACTAGTTGGTTGTTTTCTACTGAGCATTTCCAATAATAGAATTCCATAGCTGTAAACATCTCCCTGGGTGGACACTGTCCCACCCAATCTATACTCTGCAGTAAAGGAAACTTTCATGAAAATTTACTCAACCAATCCATATAATATTATTAATGAGAAAAGATAAGTGAAAGTGATGTTTTAAAAGCCATACCTGGGGCAATGTAGCCCATGGATCCTCTCAAAGTAAGTGATGAAGTAAGTGAATTGGTAAAACTTTCACCAAATAATCTTGCAATACCAAAATCTATTACATGGCCTAACATATCTTCATCCAAAAGTACATTGCTAGGTTTTATATCACAATGCATGACTTGTACAAAACAATCATGATGAAAATATTCCACAGCATGGGCCACATCTATGGCAATGTCTAATCGTGTTTTCAATCCCAATTCGCACACATCCTCACCATTGTTGTCATCTCTATTAGGATACAAATGCTCTTGTAAGCTTCCATTGGACATAAACTCACACACCAAACCTTTAAAATGGAGGTTGGAACATGATGTTATGATTCTCACCAGATTTCGATGTCGAACCTTTTGCAAGACACTACACTCTGCTTTGAAAGTCTTCTTAGCCTGGTCATTTTGCAATTGGAGAACCTTCACAGCGATAACTGTGCCATCACTCAAAATTCCTTTATATACCAACCCAAAATTACTTGTTCCCAACAAGTTGGCCTCGGTAAATCCATTGGTTGCTATATGAAGCTCTTGATAAGAGATCCTTTGGTGCTCTAACTTTGGGAAAATAGCCAGTGAGAAATCAAAGTTTTGTATATGCATATTCCCTTTCCAAAGGAATCCAAAAAATAGACAGCATAGTATAAAAGCAATAGCTCCACTCACTGGCAATAGTACTCTTTTCAAAATTGTTGGATGACCTCTTAGAGTTTGACATGCAGGGAACCCAAATACTTGTGATCCACAAAGGTTAGGATTTCCAATTAAGGGCATGACAATTGTTTGATTTGCAAAAATTCCTTCTTCTAGGATTTCCCCAGTGAGATTGTTAAAAGACAAATTCAAATATTGAAGCATTTTCAAGTTCTTGAGGGCAACTGGTATTGTACTTGATAAGGAATTGGAAGAGAGATCTAGGTTCATGAGACTTTGTAAATTTCCAAGTGAATCTGGAATAGAGCTTTGCAAGGCATTTTGAAATAAATTCAATGACAATAGTTCAACACAGCTTCCAAGTGTAGTTGGAATGACCCCAGTCAATTTATTTACAGAAATGTCTATAGCTTGAGCCATTGCAATTTTACCAATCTCCATGGGCAAAGAGCCTTCTAATAAATTCCATGACAAATTCAAATAGAAATGTAGATTATGAAGTTCAACAATTTCATGTGGTATGCTTCCAGTGAGTATATTGTGTGACAAGTCAAGCAATTCCAAATTTGTACAATTTCCTAAGTTAGAAGGTATGTTCCCTGATAATTGGTTGTGATGAAGGAAGCGTCTTCTTTTTTGTTTAAGGAGTGCAAGGGAATTGGGACTCTTTCCTGAGAGAATGTTTCTGCTAATGTCCACTAGACCAAGTTGTTGTAACTCTTCAATGTAGTTAGGGATCGGGCCTTCTAATTTGTTGTTTCCTAAATATAATCTTTCTAAATTTTTAAGATTTCTTAAAGATGGAATGCCACCCTTTAAAAAATTTCCAGTTAAATTTAATAAAGTTAGACTGTTAAGATTGCCTATATGTGGAGGGATGTTTCCTTCTATCATGTTTATTGATAAGGATAAGTAAGACAAATTGGTAGAAAGTTTGCCTATGACAAGTGGCAAGACATCTCTTAGTTTATTGTCAAACAAAACTATGTCTTTTAGATGTGAACAATTGGTAAGAGCTACAAGAAAGGACATGGTTGTGGCACTACCACTATCAAGCTGATTAGAATGCAAGTATACACGTTCAAGGAGGGATAACTTACCCAAGTCTACAGGGACACTTCCACTCAACTTGTTAATGCTTAAATTGAGTACTATGAGTTTTGAACAATTTCCAATGGAATTAGGCACATTTCCACTCAGTTGATATCCCCATAAATGGAGATAATTCAAGTTAACTAGGTTTGAAAAATTAGGAATGCTGCCAGTGAATTTGTTTGCAGAAAGTTCTATGTCAGTCAAAGTAGACATATTTGATTGCAGAAAGTTCTATGTCAGTCAAAGTGGACATATTTGACAAGGAAACAGGAATTTTACCTGAAAATTCAGAACGGAACTAATGAGACGAATTCTTGAAATTTCTAAAATACAAAGCTGAGAGGTTTCTAGAGGAAGAAATGGTACCTTCGAGGTCGTTTATTGATAAAAATAGCTGCTTCAGACGTGTGAGGGAACCCATATTTCCATTCAATTGATTTTTGTGTAACCAGAGATTCCTCAAACGAAAAAGGCGTCTCAATTGAGTAGGGATATGACCATGGAGTGCATTGTCTGAAAGATCCAGTGATTGGAGAAACGTCAAATTGCCAAGGTAAGGAGAAATGGTGCCGCCCAGATTCATGGCAGTGAGGTTGATGGAGACCACTCTGTCTATGTGACGACGGCTGCAGGTGACGGCAGTCCAGTTGCAGAAGGGGACTACGGGAGTCCAGTTGTCCATGGAAAGATGGGGATCTATGGTGATTAGTTTATCTTAAATTCCAATAATGGTTTAGATAAAGTCATATAATGCCAACAGCGATTGTCCGTCATCGTGAAACGAGTAAACATGGTAGAAGGGAAAAACGAACAGGAGAAAGAGCTAAACATGGTAGAAGGGAAAAACGAACAGGAGAAAGAGCATAGGGAAACCAAAACAGAGTGACGGCATGGTGCTTGAAACTGAAATGGAAATGAAAATGTAGAGGGGGAAATTGTAGCGCCTTGTCCAAACTATTTAAAATGGAGAAAGCGCAGAAACCCTCCGTTTCACAAGAGGGAGAAAAGACCAAAATTGAAGCACACCGTTTCGCAAGAGGGAGAATTGCAGTGCTATCTATGTGGCTTCTCACGACTATTTATAAACTGGAAGAAAGACGGGTAGTGAGAGTGAGAGGGAACGTTTCGCCATGGTCAGGACGGAGCAGAGCCGTGAAAGAGAGGGTGTAATAATTCGTTTGCCTGTCGTGCTCTTTGCGTCTTTTGTTGAACCCTTTCTTTGCGTCTTTTGTTGAGCCCTTCAGCGACCGACTATGAACATTTGAAAAGACGATTGGATTTGAACTCTTATATCTAACGGGGAGCAATTTCAATATGCAGCCTGCTACGCAGCATTCAATGCTGCGGCTGGCCAATTATAGGTCGTTGAATCTGAATTGTTTTGTTTTCAGATTTGATGTTTTATAATTCATCCATCACAATTTGATATTGGCAATTTATACTTAACATCAATTTAAACTTCCATCACAATTTGATATTGGCAATTTATACTTAACATCAATTTAAACTTTGTGAGTGTTTTTCTACTTTCAGACTAGTTAGATATTGACAATTTGTATTTAACACAAACAGTTTTAATTTTTTTTCTCTTTAAATTATTAATTGATGAGACATATTTGATGAAGTTGATGGATAGAATTGAAAAGATGTGATGTGAAATTTAAATTTAAATGAATCAATAATTAATTAAAAATGAAAAGTTATTAAATTCAAACTTTTATATCTAATTAGTATTATTTTTTTTTTTTTAAATCATAAATTCATAGATTTGAATGGATAAATTTGAGAAGGATGGATGTGACATAAATTTGAATCTATGAATTTAAAGAAAATTGATATATTATTTAAAAATTGAATGAATAATTAAAAATATTAAACTACACACTTACCAATTAACTTACCATGAATAAACATCTAACCAAAATAAAAGTTTTAAATAATTAAACTAAAACTTTTAAACATAGTTTTTTAGAAAACCTAATCTCTTAACTTAATCTATATGTCCAAACTCTTATGTAAACAACATAATTTCTATGAAGTTTCATATTCAAACTCAACATAGTTTCTTTGAAGTTTCATATTCAAACTCTTACCTAACCAACACAGTGTTTTTGAAACTTAGTATTCATATTAGAATGATCAAGAGTTTCATACTTTAAAAAACGCCAAACTCTTACTACTTAAAAATTTGATATTCATATTTTAAATGATTACATTCAAACTCTTGTGCAATAAGGATATTTTTTAAATAATTCAAACCTAACTATCATAGTTTCTTAATATTCATACAATGAATGTTTAGATTCAATCTTTGATTTAATCATAATAGTTTTTTTTAATAATTAAATTCGATGTAATAGTTTCTTAAAAACTCCATATTCATATTACTAATGTCTAGATTCAATCTTTGATCTAATCACAATAGTTTTTTTTTTTATGATTAGATTCAAATTCTTACTTAATCACGATGTCATATACTTGATATGTAATTCACAACTTATTTTCATAAATAAAGAACATGTAAATTCTATAAATAAAAAACATGTAAATATTTATTTTAATCAATTTTCTTATACAAACTATTTAATTGTATTAAAATTAATTAAAAATATTATATTTTCATTTTTAATGTTTTTGAAATTACTAGTAGCTTTTGTGTCTCATTTGTGATTACAAATAACCTCTCTTTATATATATTGTGTTATTTTTATTTGTATATTTGTAATAAAGAACTAATAGTTACTTAACTAATTTTAAATTCAAGTAACATAAAAGAAATTCATATGATTAAAATAATTATAGGTAATTTAGACACTTCAATTTTTTATTAAATCCTAATACTTATTTATCAATTGGTATAAATCCAAGTTGACTATATACCTAGAGAAAGGAGAGACAAAAAGTAAGTCATTCTTTCTCCAAAATGGAAAGACCTGAAAAATACCACTTTTGCATAAAGCCATAGTCCAACTAACAACTACTTAGCCTAATAATTTATGGTTCTAATTTAAGTTAAGTAAAAAGACCAAAAAAAAAAAATTATCCACTAATAAATAATATAGCAATATATAAATATAAAAAATGGAAATAAAATTCATATTAAATTTTAATAAAATAAAAAAAATCATAATATATTTTGTTTTAAATTTTATTTGTATTTATATTAAAAATGTATTTTTATAAATAAGGACGAAAATTTTATTTTATAATGTATGAATGTAATTTAAAATAATCAATCCATATCAATTAATGTTTGTGAACAAATGAATTATATCACAATTAAAAAAGAGAATATTTAAATTCCAAACCTTCTGTATCTATAAAATAAAACTTCTGTATCTATAAAATAAAAGGTAAGAAGGAATTTCAATAAGTAAGAGGCAATCAAGAGAATAGTTAAAAGAGTTTGATACATTAATGATTGAAAACAATATTTAAAAAAATGTGTGCACTTAAAGTGATAAGTTGTAAAGTAAAAATGTGTATTTAAGGAGAATTTAAAACAACAAAATTAAATGAATAAGGGAAACATTTGATGCAAGTAAATTATTTTTATTTGTTATTAATTTTTTTAAGTAGTTTTTTTATTTCACAGTTGCATATTTTAATGGTGTTTTCAGTTTTCAATGTGTATAATTAATATTTTTATAAAGATAAAGGCATTGGAAGCATATTACATATATACATATAAGTCATATGTTAATAAAGTAGTAGTTTTTTCATTTTACCATTGCATATTTTAATGGTATTTTCAGTTTTCAATGTGTATAATTAAAGTTCTTTATAAAGGTAAAGGCATTGGAAGCATATTTTATATATACATATAAGTCATATGAAAATGTAAATGTAGGTTAATAAAGTAGCATCTTACATGATATAGTGATTCAAAGTGGAGGTGGAACAATTTTTTTTATGACTTTTGTAATTGTAAATAGAAGTCGCCTACATGTGAATGCAATGCTTGTGAATAAAGTTACATCACACAAATCACATTAATTGAAAGTGGGATCCACACAATTATGATTCTTATGAATTGTGTAAATGTAGATTAAACGTATATGTAAATGTGAATATAATGCATCTGAATAAATTAACATCATACAAATAGATTTTTTTTTTTCTTCTCTATAAATAACAATTCCATAATAATAATAATCTATTTTTAAGGTCACGGCCAAGCCATCACTCCAATATGGTGTATGAGACTCCCTTGTTTGTGAGACAAGGGACCCCCCTCCGCTAAACGATTTGACTGGTAAATTCTACGAAGGTATACATACCCTACCCCCCTGGATTTGAACTTGTGACCTCTTAAGAGGAAACACATGTTCTTAACCATTATAAACTAGCATACCCCCTAAACGGGCGAATGGTAATGCCAAAGTGAATGGGCTTTAAGTATTGAGAAATTGAAATGTCGAAGTGAATATGTATTGAGTATTGAGAATAAGAATGTTTTCCTCTTTTGCTTCACTGAAATATTTATGTTTTGAATATATACTCAAAACATATATTGAAGGTGTTGGCATTGGAAGTCACTCCTAGATTGCAGCAGGAGCAGAGCCCGATGCCCATTAGTTTATGTCACGATTTGTTTATAGCGGGTGATCAAGTGGAAGAAAACTCGGAACAATATCATTCTAACTCCGAAACTAGGCTGGACATGCACAGGTAGGTGAGGTCTTAGTTAAACTTCAGACAGTGAGTTGTAGTAAGGGTGAATAGGAGGAAGACTTATGTGAGGAAAAGCTAAGGGATGTTGTAGGCATCGAGCTTTTGACAACCTGTAGAAGAAAAACTTGAACGTGAGAACTTCTTACGCTCAAATGTAGGCAACACTGGAGAATATAACGATGTTACAATAAATCCTTTATCTTAACACACTCACAGTAATCCACGCGAATTAGTCGATCATGAACTCTCTCAGTATGAGATGAAACTAGATGGGATAAGAAAGTTGTCTGTTATAAAACAAGAAATCTCACATACAGATACATAACCAGAGAACTAGAGTGTCTATTAAAACTTTATAATCGGGAGCTTTGCTCTACCATTGATGCTTACAAAAATAGAAAAACTGAGTATATATACTCAGAAAAATTTGCCCAACAAAGGCGTGCTCGAACCTCCAAGGCTTGGCGTCTTTTCAGTCAAACCTGGACAGAAATCCTTCGTCAGACTCCACCTTAACTCAGCATGTCTCTTGCAGGGGGGGGACCTGCACACAAGGGTACCACGGGCTGATTGCTCCAGGCCTCCCATACCTTCCATTTATGGATCGAGCTGAGGTTTCACCTATCTACTCGATTTTCATTAACTGATTCCCCAAGGAGTGGCCGAGATGATACCCTCAGAAGAAGACCACGTGCCTTCTCTCTAAGGCTCGAAGGCTAGCCTCCTTTTCTTCTGGCACTACCCTCAATGTAACCTAGGGCCATGACCTGGCGTCTCTCTCCAAGGGAACTTTGACATTTCTTCTTTCGGGGGTTTCTACTTCCCCTGCCTTCAAATTTCCTGGTGCCCAATCTCACGAAATGGCCTTCCAGGATCAACGATTGGATCGGCTTTAAAACAGACGGCCACAATCATTTTTCCTTGAACACATCGGCTCCATGTCCCTTCATCTTCTTTGTCCCTTTTCCATATGACCCAGTGCTATGACCGTGGGCCTGTACCTAGAGGCACCTTCAGCACTTTGCATTTCGCGACTGGGAGGAGGTTGATTCTTGTTCTTCAAAGTCATGATAGGCGAAGAGGTGATAGAGCCTAATTGCGCGCCACATGTCCCTCCTTGATCGGATGGCCCAGAACTTATTTGTTGATACTATGGGCCCGAATCCTGGATGCCTTCGCATCTCGCGTATCGCAGTTGGGAGGAGCTTGATTCCTGTTCTTCAAAGTCACGATAGGCGAAGTGGCAATAGAGCCCAATCATGTGCCACGTGTCCCTCCTTGATCGGACGGCCCAGAACTTATTCGTTGATACTGTGGGCTCGAATCCTGGACGCCTTCGCATCTCGTGTATCGCAGCTGGGAGGAGGCAGATTCCTATTCTTCAAAGTCACGATAGGCAAAGTGGCGATAGAGCCCAATCATGCACCACGTGTCCCTCCTTGATCGGACGGCCCAGAACTTATTCGTCGATATTGTGGGCCCGAATCCTGGATGCCTTCGACACTTCGTGTTTCGGGGATCCCAGCTATAGAGAAAAAGTGCTTCAAGGTCGCGATGGGCGAAGCTGCGACAGAGCCCGATCGTGCGCCACATGCTCCTCTGGGATGGACGGCCTGGATCATTTCGGCGATATTGCGAGCCCGCTTCCTGTGCTAAACATGGCATAATTCCATCGGTCGCAAATATCCACCAATCAACGATCTGATCCATCAATCGATCCTCACCGCTGGACACTGGGTCGTGCGTCTGCTAAGATTTTAAGCCCGAAATTGAGATTTTATGCACTACACGATGTGCTCACGGCCGCATCCTTGGACAAAATGACTTTGTTGGACTTTTAGGCCTACTTCTTCGTAGCTCGGGCTACGGGCTCAAAGGAGAGAAAAAAACCCACCCCTCTTCACAAGAATTAATGTTAACATTAGGCTCCATGGGGGATAGAGTCATCCCTGTGAAGATCTAAGAACTCATTTGCAGCTTTAGTGCCTTGCTATTGGGCTATGGAGTCATTTACTAAGCCGAAAAATAAAAATAAACAAAGAACCAAAAGGACAATATTTACAAACAAAGGAGTCGTCTAAGGCTCAAACAAAACATTTCTTCAGAAAATGCCCATTTACTGGGCTGTTAAAAACCTCCTCACCCTCTAAATCCTACAACCTGTACATGTTATTTGAGAAAACCTCAGAGATTTTGAAGGGCCTGATCCATAGGGCCTTAAACTTGTTGTGTTTTCCCTTATCCTGTCTGGGTGCATCCCACTTAAGCACAAAATCCCCGATCTCAAACTCCTTCTTCCTGACCTTCCTGTCAAAGGCCTGTTTGACCTTCTGTTGATGACTATGAGATGTGTCCATCACCTGTTCCCTGATCTGTTGTACTTCTACCATCTGATGAATCCTTCTGACCATATAATCTGGCTCTCCTTCATAATCTTGAAAGAACTTTGCTACAGGTAAGGCGAGCTGAGTGGGAAAACCCGCCTTTGTTCTGTAAACCAGCTGAAAAGGTGAGGTGCCTAGGGACTTCTTTGTTGTCACTCGATCGACCCATAGAGTGAATTTGAGCTTTGAATCCCAAGCCCTCTTATTGTCTTCCAATAATCTTTTAATGAGCTTGATTAGGATTTTATTGGAAGATTCTGCCAGTCCATTTCCTTGAGGATAATAGGGGGTGGAGTGAATTAGCAAGATCTCGAACTGCTCACAGAACTTAATCAGAGGCTCAGATTTGAACGAAGTAGCATTATCAGTGACAATCCTGCTGGGACAGCCAAATCTGGCTATGATATCCTCCAAGAAGCCAATAATTACTTTGTGTGATGCACTTCTGGTGGGGGCAGCTTCTATCCACTTGGTGAAATAGTCTGTTGCAGTCTGGATCCATCTATGTTGGCCACTTGAGGGAGTATGGATTTCTACGATGAAGTCCAACCCCCACTGTTGAAAAAGTGTTGAAGCTACTACAGGATTCAGTGGCAGTGATCTAAGCTGCTGCTTTCCTGAGAACCTTTGACATTTGATGCAAGCTCTGACTTATTTACAAACATCGGTGAATAAGGTGGGCCAATAGTACCCAACTCTGATAATTTTGTGAGCTGTGGTCTTCCAAAAATAATGTCCTCCACAAAGGCCGCTATGGAATTCAAATATAACCTTCTGGGATTCCTGTGGGTTCAAACACCTTAGCAACACCCCTAGAGGGTCTCTCCAGTACAAGACTTGGCCAATGAGGCAATATTTGACCACCTTGAGTTTTAAAGATCTTACTTTACTTTTACCCATTCCATCAGGGGGCTTCAACTCCTGCAGAAAGTACAAAATGTCTCAATACCAGGCGCATTCTGTTAGTGGCAAGCCGTCCTGAGAGCTTTGACTGGGCAACTCAGCTTGTTGAGTTCCTGAGCAAGTATTGATCAGACTAACCCCCAAGGCTCTGCAATTGGATTCAGCCAGTAGCTTGGCCAAACCCTGCCCCTTAACCAACTTGGTGGGTTTTATTTCGAGGTCAAACTCAAGGATCTTAGCAATCCATTTACCTCTTCTCCCATCTATGTTGGGCTGTACAAGGATGTCCTTCATAGAGGCTGAAGGAACGTATGCGGTCACTCTTGAGTGAAAGACATAGACTTTGAATGCTTTGAGAGATTTCACCAAGGCATAGGTCTGTTTCTTCATGATTTCATACCTGATTTCTGCATCTCTTAATGCTTTATTGAAGAAGGCAATGGGTTTCTCTCGCCCTTCCTCATTTTTCTGCAATAAGACCACTGCTACTGTATCAAAAGAAGCAAAAGAAAAAACTAGGAAGTCTTTGGAATAGTTAGGACTGATCAGCACAAGTGCCTAAGTTAATGCCCTTTTTATTTGGACAAAAGATTCCCTAGGTTCAATGGTCCACTTCACTTCATTTCCCTTTTTTAGCATGGTTGTGATGTGTTTCACCAGTTCAGCAAAATTTGAGACGAACCTCCTCAGAAAGTTAATCTTTCCTAAAAAGGTCGGGACTTCCTTTTTAGACCTGGGAAGTGATAGGGTCTGAATTGCCTCTACTTTGTTGGGATCAATTCTCACTCCTTTTGCTGATACTATATGGCCTAACAGCTTCCCCTCCATCATAGCAAACAAATATTTCTTGGGATTTAGGGAATGATCCGGATTTTATGAGCAGAACGAAATGAATACAGATTATTAATAGGTGCTTAACACGAAAATAACAGAGATACAGTAAAACTGGTTTTCTATTAAATAACGAAATAAGCT
>SNQJ01S0075778.1:0-14968 GCA_010110895.2 Picea sitchensis
GTATCGAGAGACAACTTTACCAACAATGTCTACTTGCACAGACATAGGCCCACCCCGCCACCAAAGTTCCAGGTTCATCACGATGGTATCCATTACATCAACTAGCTTCCAGCAGACATTGGGTCTTGCTCCATGAGGTACAAGCTAGGTATCATGGCAAGAGTCATTTCAATATTTGAGTCATTTGAGTTTGTTGCATCTATAATGGATTTTGATTATGTAACGTTTGCTTGGACATTATGGTCTTTTCCTTGTTTCACTTTGGTGGTTAACATTTGCGCCCTAGTAAGTGGGTCACCCTTAGGGATAGATGTGCTACTAGGAGGTCCTCTTGAAGAGTCATCGTGACATTCCCGAACATACTTGTCACTTTCCACATGTCATCCCCTCATCTCCTTACCTTTTGGGATTTTCGAGTGTATTGACCCAAGAAGGGATTGTCCCTCATTTCATGGGAAGAAGGGGATGAAGGCCCAGAGGCTTGTAGCTGGAAAAAGATAAAATACAATCATGAAACTTCAGATGCTTGCCTAGGGATCCCGAGGACAATGAAATTTTTCTCATAAGAAACTGATGGGACCTGTAAAATATAACTAATACAAAATTCCAACCAAGGTGGAGCATGTGCGAGCACTACTTTTCATGCTTATGTAGAAGCCCCACACATGGTTTCGACTTGGGGGCTAGGGAAATGTTTGTAACATATAACAATGTTATATGTTATATAACATATAATTATGTTATATATTATATAACATATACGATACATATATGTTATATAACATATAACTATGTTATATAACATTGTTATATGTTATAGTAACATATAACAACATAACACATAACAATTGATGCAAAATTAGCATATATTAGCAAGGGTGCCCACTTTTTTTCATGACTTCTTTGCCATGTTTTTTCACTAAGCAATGCCTTCGATGCCTTTTCGATTCACATGCTTCCTCATAGAAAACATCCTGAGCTTGAAGCAGTAAGTAATCAACTCGGCATTGTTTTACCGAGATATACAATGAAGTAATCGCCTTGCATAGACATACTTGAAACACACATTTTTAAAACCATGCTTATCTCTATTATTTAGACATGCATATCTCTATTAATTAGACGGGCTACAATTCAATTGGACAAAATTTGAGAGAACGCAACAATGTTGTTATATGTTATATAACATATAACAACATTGTTATAAATTGTCATATAGTGCAGTTTTATTCAACAAAGAATTAATGCTATTCCATCTTTTCCAGATGAAATGCAAGAAGTTGGCTTGAGGAAAGGAGATTTTAGTGAATCAAAGGTGGAAAAATTGTCAAAGGAACCTCAAGTACCATTAGGAGGAATGATTGGAAAGGATCACTTTGGAGAATTTGCAGATATCAAAGAACCAATGGAAGAACAAAATGACACAATGGAAGCACAAAATGACGTCTAAGAAGATGATGATGCATCTGTTGAGCATGATAAATTTGGGATATATGATATTGTTGATTAGTTTGAAGATGGCTTTGAAGACGATGCTCAATTTTGCAAATTTTTTATGAGTTGTAACTGTAATGATTTGACTTTCATATTTGAAAATAAGAATAAAGATGTATCTCTTTTTGTTTTGTGATGAATCTTTTTATTGTTTCTTTTTTCANGTATCTCTTTTTGTTTTGTGATGAATCTTTTTATTGTTTCTTTTTTCATTTTATTTGTATGTGAATCACTATACATTGGAAAATTTTATTAAATGTTGTCATTTTTTTACTTAAAATGTATAAAAATTTGAAAGAAAATGATAGTTTTTTATAAAATTTAGACTTTTTTTGTTCAATTATGTCCATAAAAATGTTTTATTTGACATGATATTTTAAGGAATATGTACCAAAATGTACAGGTTTTTTATGATATATGGCTATAAAATGTGTATTTTTTTGATAAATATTCAAAAGTCGTGTTATTTAACTACATTTTTTTTTCGATTTATTGAAGTAAAGGTAAACAATGTGTTAAAAATGATGTTTTTCAATATATTTAAAAAGTATGGAACAATAAATTAATTAAGGAGGCAAAACTCTATGAAAAATCGTAACTTCGAAAAAGTAAATGGTAAAAAACATTTTTAAGATTGAAAGAAGCATGAAAAATGACTAAAAAAGGAGTTGAATAAAAACAAAATATACATATATTTATAAAAAATTGAAAAATAGATGAAAAATGAGCATTTAAAAAAATAATGTGGAAACATTGTGGATTGAAAAATTTAAAATATCAAAAATCAGCTAAAAACAGAGATGGGGTGCTACCGGTAGCACCATTTTTAAAAATGAGGTAAAACATTGGACCCCCCAAAAAACGAGAACTCTGGAGAGTTCTCGTTAAGTTGGTAACTATGTTTAAATTGTTCTATTACTGATTCACCCCTCCTCTTAGTAATCCAACACTTTGTACTTTAATGTATCATACTCTACTATGTTTTTTGTCGTTTATTTTTCTTCCCTCAAACTGCTTACCTTTCCTTTTGCTTGGTTTCCATATGTCAGTGTTCTCGCTACCTTATATTGGCTTTGTTGATGGTGCTAGTCACATTACTCAAAATATTGTGTTTGTTGTGTAGGAAATCTATGCACCTACAGGCGAGTTGATTAGTCTACATGGTATTTTCCTTGGTGGTGCAACTAATAACATTGTGGAATATAATGTGGTCATTGAGTTATTAACTGACGTAGTTTCATTTGGAATCTTTCATCTAATTGTACATCTTGATTCTCAACTCATGGTGTTGCAATTAAGAAACATCTATTCCATCATAAGTCCTACACTATTACAGGTATACTTGAGAATTCGCCTCTTGGAAAGGAATTTTGATTACATTGAATATCAACACATTCCAAGATATCTAAATAAATTAACAAATGTTGTAGCCAATTATGTTTGAGATAGACATTTGTGCAATTTATAAATCCAAACACAAACACATAAAGACAAGTAAGCCAGTAGAAGTTTTGTATTATAACACAAAACATTACAAAAAAATGTGTCTTGAGATCAAAATGTTGAAGCACATGGCTTCATATACATATGTATCATGGATTCTACTCATGATAAAAAACCACTGCCCATTCTACACGACGGAGCATTCAACCAATAGATGTTGAAACGCCAACGGTATGGCATTGGTAACGTCGAGGTTACTCATCCACAATAATGTCAGGGATGTCCATAGTCAATCCCTCAAGATTGTGTTTGATCTCCTCGAGATCCTATGATGCTACTCCTTGACCTACCACTGTGCCTATCTCCCCACATCTCTGGATTGGAGATGATCCTAGAGGCATGAAAAGTGCCACATCTGCATTTTGAGAGCTTTTGGTTAGTCTCGGATACATAACATAAAAAATTCATAATTAAAATGCCAAAACAATATATATAATGAAAAAGTCCTTTTTACCTATATCTCCCCATTATGAACCCTCACGTAGTGTCAAGTCGGGATCACCATGGAAATCAGCCCCGGCATAGTCATAATCCTCGATCATGATAAGTTGATCTCTCATCCATTGGAAGAAGATAGGAACATATGTAATGGTTGGGATGCCACCATGGCATGCCATAAAGTCTACCCATCTCTTCATCTGAGGATCTTGTGGAGTGGGAACACCCCAAACCACATGCTAAAGATGAAAAACTGGGACCATTTCTATAAAAAGGACACCAAAGTTGATCTGTATCCAAATTGCTTCAGTCGACTAGTCCTGCACTTTGTTAATAGTTTCTTCATATTTTTGAGGAGGCCCTCACACCAGTTGAATACTCTGGGCTCCATGCACTTAATAGCATATTGAAAATGGCTCTGCAAGGCCATGTGTAGAGATGCACTCCCTTCCACATGGGTAATGGTGTAGAGTATTGTCCTCAAAGATAAGTTGAGGACATCTTTTATGAAAACCTTACAACTATGTTTTTCTATACCAATTGAGCAGTGTTGTGCGACATAGTAATCCATTAGTTCACCTCCTCCTCTGCTTCTTGATAATGACACTCGAGACCCATGACAAGATAATGTGGCCAAGAAATAGATGTCGTCAATATCTAAAGTGAGTGTATGTACCCCAACATGAAAAACTTGTTCGTTCACGTCCCAAATTCAGACTAAGTTCTCCAATAAAACTAATTGGGCCCTCATGCCCTGCACTTTAAAGAAATTAATAAATTCGCACTCCCAGAGTGCCATGACTGTGATGGGATCATTCCTTGCAATGTAATATTCCTCTTCATGTGCTCTTTCTCACCATTCGAGCATGATGAACCATGGAAAGTCTGCCAAACAACAATTAAAGATGAATTAGTTCATTAAAANTTCTCTTTTTTTTTTTTTTTTGAGTTGCAGTTGTCACAGGGGACAAGTTTACCATAGTGCGGAATCAATGCACCCCATTAGTGTAACCCATGCAATGATCCTATATCGTCGTAGTTCCTAATATGGAGAGCCTGCAACAATCTGGAGGCGTTCTCTTCACCCACAAACTTAAAATATAGCCATAAAAATTGAAAGCAAATTTCTATAGAAAGAGAGAGGGAAGGAAGAGAACCAACCTCACGGAGACGTCTCGAGAAATCGTCCGTGGATTGCGTTAGAATCGTAACTTGAAGATCGGAGGAAAATGAGGGTTTTGGCACTAGTTTTCATGAAAATACAAGTGGAATGGTAAAATGAACTTGTTTTTTACCTATTTTACCTATTTTACCATTTTTAACCTCAAATAAAATTATTTTTCTCTATTTCTTCACCTATGTTAAAACCTAATGAACTTTTCAAAGGGTCAATATTGCACGATAGAGGTCTGGTAATTGGACTTTTGATATGGATCAACCCTTTTTTATCATTTTTAACATGTTTTTGAAAAATCATTTGATGCATATATGTTTTTAAGTTTTTTCAGTAAAAAACATCGAGCATGGTCTTTGTTCTTTCTCATGCTCGTAAAACTATGAGAATTTAATCGAGTAAACGTTTTTCACTTTTTTGGACTCGTAAAGGCTATACGAAAAAGGAACCCCCCTGGAATTCTCTTTAAGCTCTTTTAAAACTCCCTAAACATGAAAAGATAGTCGAGCGATCTTGTTCTTTTCATGCTCACAAAAGTATTTGAAGAAAACATCTAAGGAGCTGTAGATTATCTCTTTTTCAGTCTCGTGAGACTACTTTATGAAAAAGGACATTTTAAAGTTTTCTTTAAGTGTTTTTCAGACTCTAAAAATGAAAAATCCCTAAGTTTTCTTTCTTTGGACTCGTAAAACAAACATCGAAAGGCCCATAAGGGACTGAACCACTCCTTCCTAGAGTTTGTTAAAAATACTTTGAGGGACTCATCTAAAGTATGATCTTACATTCCAAGAATATGTTATCCTCCTCAAGCTTGTGTAAAAATAAATAGGTACTCATCAGAAATGGTGGGGTAAAATTGGGAAAGAAATGTATATCTGTATCTGTGTTAGTGGCAATAAGTCTCTCTTGAACATGACACCCCTCTTCATTGTTGTATCTGTGTTGAGAAATCCATTTGTCTCCTGTTTTATCATCCACAAGTCTATATATTGGGTCCTCCTTGATCCAATGTTGCCAAGACAATTGTCGTGTCATTCATATGTTCAAGAGAAGTTCAACCTAAGAAAGCCTTCTATTGAGTCGGCCATCTACAATCCTCAAAATATTACCATGTCGACCTTCACTGAGTCAGTACTGAATCACTTTATACTCTGATCTACGTCAAATTTGTTACATGTTTCATGTTATTGATGGGGGATACATTAAGGCCCTATTGTGATGAGTCTTTTCATGTCGACTTCAACTCATTATCCAGGAATTAGACGTAGAAATCATTTAGTACCTTGGAGCCTGCATGGCTCTATGGAAAGTTTTCTTGTTTTCAACAGTGGGATCATCCTAATATCTTCATCCATCCCTCTTCACTCTATATAAAGAGGGATCTTTCATGGGAAAGGTTAGGATGGCTTATTCATGAAGAATGATGCTAAATATTGTACTTGTGATAACTTTTCTTTAGCTTTCCAATTCAGGTTGTGAATACTCTTCATCAAAAGCATTGTTGAAAAGGTGTTGGTGTTGAGGCAAAGAGCCATAGGAAGGGACCTTGCAACATCAAGGCATAGGTTGTATTCTTCCCTATAAAAATGTCTCCATGTTTATTGCATAACTCCTTGATCTTATGCATAGGTTTCACTAGAATATATATATAGTTGTCTCTCTCTCTTTGTTGTTTTGTGATTCTTAACAGGTTCAACATCCCACAAAATTAAGGATGGAGCAAACACAACACTAGCAAGGATCAAAAGACATTTAAATGGTAAGTCATTTATCCCTCATTGAACTAGTTTACATTACAATGAAATCTAAGGAGGAGCTTGTATTCTACTATGTTTTGTTCTAATTTCTTGTTGAATTTAGGGAGATTATTTTGTGTTTGCACTTACTGATTTGTCCAGTAACACTTGGAACCCATTCCTCCTTGTGCACGGATGCGCTGTCTTGCTGGCGCTTGATGAGGTGGAGCGATGTTCCTACGTCATACTCATGCGCTGACAAAATCATGAGCTCCTTCTCATGGCTCCTTTGTTGTTGAGGTTGAGATACTCCAGGGTCCCATACTTCACTTTAGAGTTGTCCATCTACTCCTCTGCCATGTTGTTGTTGTGATTTAGACCCCCTACCTCTACCTCGGTAGGGTTTGTTGACCTCCCGGTCTAAGGATCGTTCTTCTAATCTTGATGAGCCGAAATGGCTCTTTAGTTCTCTATTGGAACCTTCAATGAACAAACCCACAAGTCCAAATGTGAAAACAGTCCACGCAAACAATGCCAAGCATGAGATCCCTCCACATGACCATGACCCTATGACCACAAGCCTACACAATAGGTGTGTCAGAATTCGCGATTTTGTGAATCCCGTTGTTGAGTCCCTTGACTCATTCAAGTCCTGAAACCCCGAAATAGGGCTTAATGGGATCTAGCTCCTCCCTTAGATTCTCTCCATGTGCCCCTGTACTATGACCTAGGGCCAATCCCTTTGATCACGTCGTGTTTCACATTATCGAGACTCCTGACGTTCAATTTCCTGGCTCCAAATCTCCGATACCTGAGATGCGATATGGGTATGACTCCTCCTCGTTAACACCTTTACAAGTGACCAGTGGCTAGATATTAATTCTAGCACCTCTTGCAACTTGCAATTTCGCGAGTTGGAGTGTTGAACACTTGGGCTCCTCCCTTGCGAATCCCCGAAATGCAATAAGTCAATAGGGTGTTGACTCCTTCACAGTGATGCATGTATGCCACCTGTCACCCACTTCAACATTTTTCCGCCCGTTGTATGTTTGTGCCACCTGTCAACCACGTGGTCTCCTCTTACAGGATGTGCCACCTATCCACATGAGCCCTCGGCGCTCAACACTTTGCGACTCTCACGATCCAAATGCAATGTTTCCCAACCTTTGAACCCATGAAATGAGATACCACACGAATCTACAGTCCAGATCCTCCAAATGATCAATGGCCAAGATTAATCTCGATCTTCTGTCTTTCAGGATTTTGGTGGGGTCTTCACCTCCAAATCCCCGATAACCAAATCCTCGGTGGCTTCCAGATCTCTACCACGCATCGTTCCAGATCCGATGAATCGTAAACCTCCGTGACTGATGGTCTATATCCCTTCACGAAATTTCATTTCATGACTTTGGGGAACGAGTGTTGAGACTCTTCCCTCGGATTTCTCGATAAAGAAATTCCGAAACACCTCCTTGGCACGAGCACTAAGTATCGCACTAATATCGCAAATCGTGCAACTGTCATCCCTCTGCAAAAGATCTGATGGCTTAGATTTGAACATATCCTATGCATGCTCCTCCTATCTAAACACTGATCTAATGGTCCAGATCTTGTCTTCCCAGCTGATCTAACGACATATGTTGCTCCTCCTTCCTGAGCTTGCACTTCTTCCCTTCCCTTGGAAGATTTCTGACACTTTAAGGTCTCGGCCTTCGATTCTTCTCTTGCGAGCCCAGTTCCTTTGGGTCTCATCTATGTTATGGAAACACTTCCCCTCCTAAGCTTTTTCATCTCAGAAACATCGAAGGTTTCTTGACCTTCTTCTCCTTTCTGCTATTGCTCTGTGCGCAAAGGCACTGTTCCTCCTGAGCTTCGGGACTTAGAGCAAGTTCTCTCTCGACGCCCACTCTTGTGCTCAACCTCCTGAACTTGAAGACCCTTCAGACAACTGTCTATCAACACTTCACTAGAGTGTTGGCCTAGTGCACTCCTTACACAGGTATTTGTCCTCCTTGAGCTTCAACTACTCGGACCTCTATGGTATCTACCCCTTCCTCTCCTTGAAGGGATGGAAGTGCACTCTTCTGCAACTTCTTGCTCAAGCACACCTTGCTGAGCCTACAGGGTTTTCAGTAACCCTGTGAGTGTCTTTCCTTGACACTTCCCTTATCTCAAAACTCGAAAGAGATTTCTCTCCCGTGCACTCTATGCACTCGCTCGATGCCCTCCTGGCAGAGCTTCTAAAAAACCTTCAGTGATTTTGTCTTATCTCTCTCTCTTTGTGCCCTCCTCTACACAGTATCACCTCCAAGGTGTTCAACAACCTTGAGGCTTCTTTCTTGAGCCTATTATTCCTCTAGCGCACCCTCTTGGCATGTCTCTGTCTGAATTCTGTAGAACTTAGAAGTGCACTCTTGCACTGGCTTACAGAGCCCTCAATACTCTATCATGTAACCCCTGGCATGAAGCCACAAAGAACCAGACTAAAATCAAAGAACCAAATGACAATGAATTTTGTCTATCCCTGCAGACAGAAATAAACATACATATATATAATAAAAGCACATAAGCGACATTAAAATGCATAAAATACACAAAGTCTCATGTGCAGGAAAAAACATCTTTTTGTATTAATATTCAGAATGCCTATACAAAGGTTACAAAATCTTGGACTGCTACAGAGTCTCATCTCTCTCCTCTATTCCTATCCTATATGTTCTTTCTTCCCTCTAACTCATGCATAACTAACTCTATCTATATACAAAAATATCTTTTTACAAAAGAGGGGCTCCTCGAGCTCTTCCCTCCATCTCACCTACTCTCATTAATTTACATTGAATGGAATTCAATGGATGTCTAGTCTGAATTGGATCTAGAGCCCTTCGGTTGTCAGCCATTAAAGGAAACATCAACTCCTACAGCCTGTCTAAAGGAATGACTCGTCTCTTCCAGCCTTACACATTTAATTCTCATTTAATTACAATTTTAAACTTTAAAATGAGAGTGTTAGTGCCTCTCTCCTTCATTGAATGCGCATGAGTGATAGCTGGATGGCTAGCATGCCATTGGGTGAAGCGATGCTCCTGCATCATGTTGTTGTTGTTTTCTTGTTGTTGTAGGCTCTCCATTGGTAAGATTCCATCTGTTGTTGACATCCTCCTGCGTTTCTCTGAGCATCATCCTTCTTATCTATTCAATCTCCTCGTCTAGTTGGTCTACTGGTTGGCTCCCTTCCTGCAGTCTGCTCGATTGCAAATCCTCCTCTCCCAAGGTTTTCACTCCTTCAAACAAATTAATGGGAAGATCAATTTGATCCCCCCCCTTTTTTTTATCTCATGTGGCATTATATTTCCACTACACTATAGATTCCATTTCTATAGTAGCGCCACTAAGTTGCTGCTCAGTGATATCCTCTAATAGTTCTCCTTCTTCCAGTTCCTCTATCTCTCCTTACGCTAGTATGAATTCAGGTTCATCCATCTGCTCCTCGAGCTGGAATTCTTCTCCTCTACTCTACATGACTGCATCCCTCAAGAAGTCTACTTTTGTGCTTGGATTGCTTAACCAATCCTCTAACAACTTCAACTCTTTCCCCCACTGAGTGAGCATATGATCTGAATGCTCCTCTTGTTCTCTGATCTCCTAAATAGATGTCAATGTCTGCTCCTTCTCCTTCATGACAATATTTGTTAGATGTCTTTCTTCTATTGCACCTTCAACATGTGCACTATCCTTGACTAGGCTTCTTGGCAGGAATATTTTGATTCTTCCAATGATCAGAACAAACCTCTAAACATTCTCTGTCATCACTCCTTGCTGATCTAAACTCTCAACTAAGTCCATGAGACTTTCAGATAGTCTCACCTCATTCTCCTTGCCCTCCTAGCAATCAAACTTTTATGACCTTCCCTCCTGGTAGTCTGTGAGATCTCTTCTTGATATCTCTCCATTTCCCTCCTAGAAATCTAAACCTTCATCTCTGCCCTCCTGGAATTATATGAGATCCTTGACTGATCTCTCTTCATTATTGACTTGGAAATCTTCATTTTCATCTTTTCCCTCCTGTAAGTCTATGAGATCTTTGACTGATCTCTCTTCCTCCTCATTGAGGGTTTCTCCAGTCTTTGGTTCACATATGTTAACCATTTTCTCTGTGGCACTGAGGTTTTCAACATACCTTAGCCACATCCTCAACACCTTTCAATATCTCCTGGCGACAAACTACTGGACATGCCACTTTGCTTTCTGCTTCCAGGGCCATTCATACCTCCAGCTTCCTCTCGCCTCCTACTGCATCTTCAACATTAACCTTTCGAGTTCTACTCGGATATCCTCAATCTCTTTATCCCTCTCTACATTGTTCATCTACTTAAGGTATTTCCATCAACCTTGTCTATGGCCTTCAATAGCCATTTTTTTTTTCTTCCTGAGCTAAATTCTAGCTCTCATACCACTTGCTAGTATCACACAAAAATTTCCTCCTACCTGTTACCTGTAAACAAAATCAATAGCTCTGATACCACTTTTTGGTATCAGATAAAACTTTCATCCTACATGCTACCTATAAAAAGAATCAGTAGCTCTTATACCACTTGATACAGACCCCCACCTTCACATGGAGCTCGCGTGACCTCCTAGTCTAGGATCATTTGAATTCGGAGCTAAAAAATCTCTCAAATCCCCGTTGGATCCCTTCTAAATGCACATAGTTCCTTAAATATCCTAAGGCACAATTCCAGCAGAACCCTTGGGCTCTTTCTTTCAATCACATTTTTTTTAATTTTAATTTCGGTCACTATCCCCCCCTCTTCAGTCAACTCCTCATGTGACCAAGAGTTGTGACCAGACACTAATTCGACGCTCCTCTGAGCTTCGGGAGTCAGAATTCTTGAAAACACTTCTCCCCACTTCCTCCAAATGTCAAATTAGTGAATTTTTGAATACCAGAGGGGATAAACAATCCACAATCCATGATCTGGTCCACAGCTCATAAAAGATTCTAGGATTTTGGGCTTCATTCATTCTACCTGATCCAACACACTATACTCGCAAAGTTTTGAACACCAAACACCTAAATGGCTGATTGAACGACTAGCATCTCCTCCCCTAATCGACGATTCACGCCTCTGTAGTGATTTGGGCTTCAACAATCTTCTCACAACACCTCTCCAAAAATCACCCTAGGCATCAAACTCGTGAACCTACGAAGAGCTCAAATATACAGTCAACAGCTCCTCAGCATTCAAGGGCTGGGATTTTCTTTGAGACTCTGGCCTTCGGGAGACCTTGGGTGCTAACACAAAAAACAAACGTGAAGTGTCTAACATTGAAATGACCAATTAGACGAATCCGAAACTCACCCAGATCAACGACTGATACTCCACTTTGCACTCCGAGCTTCATAGTATTTCAATGCACGACATCGAAAATCCTTCAGAGTACCAAATATTTGAAATGTTGGATTGGATGCCATGTGTCCCTATAGAATGGATGATTGAGATATTCTTCAGGAGTCCTTCCTCTGGGAATTTCCAACTACTAATATGTCCAACCCTCCGGAGCACCAAATCTCCAAACTTCAAGATCCACCACCACGTGTCCTCCTCCAACAGATGGTTGGGATGGACTCCAGCCTTCGGGAGTCTCAAAACAAAGCAGCTCTCACCTCCAGTCTTTTGAAGTAACAAACCTCCATACTGTGAGATATGACACCATGCTTCTACTTTTATGGATGGCTCATATGAACTATGGCCTCCGGGTCTCTGGGCATTCTCGACCCCAACTAATTCTTCTCGACTTTCCTCCAGAGTTTTGGATCTGGTGACACCTTTCCACCGATATCAACAGTGGATATGTGCTTCCTTGTTTGCAGGTTCAGGAGCCTGTCAACACTTAACCACAATGCCTCCTTCCTCCTAGATAATCAGTCTTCCGAACTGTCTGAAACCTTCCAACATGTTTCCTTGGCGACGAACGCTCCCGATGAGTTTTAGAACTCAGGACTTCGGGATACTTGTCTCGTTTGCATTCAACACATGAAAATCTCTAAACATTGAAGTCTGAAATACTTAGAGGGATTAAACCCCGTGTAACTTACTTGGATCTGATGGATTTCGATCAACTCACTCAGATCCTATGGCTGTGATCTATCCTCTTTTATGTGCGCCCCTCATGTTATCTGGACTCTTTTCCGATGGTTCATATTTCTCTTGACGGTTGATCTAATGGAAGTTGTAACTCCTCCTTTGTTGTCTATGCTCTTCCCTTTCGATGAAGGATTTTCAAACTCAATAATTTCAAAGGATTGGCCTTTGAACCTTTCTCCTGCAAGGCTTTCCAATCGAACTTTGCTTGGATTTTGTAAAAATGCTAATCCTCCTTAGCTTTGTCACTTCAAGGGACTTAGTCCTTGGTGCACACTTGCACTGCTTTGAAAACTAGAACTTGAAAGGTTCCCCTCCTCTACACACCTCACAGAGACTGTGCACAACTGCACTATCTCTCATAATCTTATAATTTCTCAAACTTCTAAGGGTCTTGTCCCTTTTCCCTTTAACAATTTATCATGCCCTCCTGGAACCCTATGCTCATCCTCCTGATCTCGCCCAACACTTTAGATGAAATTTTGACTCCATGCACTCAACTACACTTACCTCCTCCTTGAGCTTGTAACTGCTCAAACCTGAAAGGGTTTATGTCCCTTTGTTCCTTTAATACATCTTTCTTCCCTCCTGGAAGCTTGATGCTCTTCCTCCTGAGCTTCCTCAATGCTTTGACATTGGGTTGGTGATGTGCACTCCTTGCACTCTTCTCCTGAGTTCTAAATTCTTCAGGCTCACTAGTGCACTCCTTGCACTCTCTATGCAGAGTTGCACTTGACTCTCCTTTGAGTCTTAACCTTCCGATGTACCCTCTTGGCCACCTTCACCTAGAAATATAAATAGAGTTCTCGTGCACTCCTTGCAGAACCCTGAGAGTATTCAGTAACTCTGGTATGTCTTCTCTTGCATAGTCTTTCTGAGACTGTTCAACAAATCTGAGGTGCACTCCTGGCACAAGTCTCCTTCCGAGCTTTACAATTTTTCTGGTGTGCCCACTTGGAATGTGTTAAGCCCTAATATTGTCTGATTACCCCTTAATTGGGGCATATTAGATTAGTAATGTTATTTTATTTATGTCAGCTTTATTCCATTAGTTGTAATTATACCTCCTAGTCTCCTATATATACCAAGAAGACATTTTCATTTGGAATCATCTGGTACTTGAACATTTATGTGGGGTAAAAGGAGGTTGCCCCCTCGAAGAGGCTTATTATCTGAAATTATCTCTTTTTCAAGGCGTTGAGTACTTATTCTGAGGTTTTTCTATGCTATATTGATATTTTGTTCTTAACATATGGTATCAGAGCTCAAGGTCTTGTGGTTTCACTGCTACATCTGAGACACCTTGGATTTTTCACTATAATTTTTTTTCTACAACGTTTCAGAAGGAATGGCATGGAGGATATTTAGTATCCTGGTCAAGGTACTTTGGGTTAAAATTTCATCTCCTGAGGCCTTATACTTTCGAAGATAAAACCTGTACCAGATAGGGTTCTAGAATCATCCTGAACTGATTCATTGCGTAATTTTCGCTATAAAATTGTTTATTTAATGTTTTAGACCCTAAAATATGGAGGCTCTTCATAGAAATTAGTAAGGTATCTATGGTAAAAATTTCATCTTCCGGGTCATCTTACATTTGTAGATACACCTTGTGGAAGATAAAGTATCTGACTAGTCCTATTGACTAGTCTCAAGAAGGTGTTCCAGGTAAAATAGTCATAACTTCTTCCTAGAGTATCCAAATTGAGTGGGACCTATTTCATTGGATAGTGGACATTCTATCATATTTTTGGTACGAGTTTCAGAATTTTATATAAATTATTTTGTGTGGGGCATGCTATACAAGTGAGATCTCCTAGAAAGGCCAAAAATTAGCAAGTTGTGGGGAAGTTACTGTAAATTTCACTTGGCACATCCAATTTTGATCAGACCTGTGGCATTGCAAAGAAGACATATCATAGAACCACATAAAAGAAAGTTTCATATGCATAAGTGCTAAAACTTGGGAGATAAAACAGAAGAAAGATTGTCCAGTAGAACCACCTCAAAATAAAGGTTCAAAAGTTATACTTGGCCAGCATGCCACCCAAAAAAGGAACTTCTAAACCAAATAAGCCTCCAAACAATCCTACTTGGAATCTTCATGAAGGTGAATAAATGCGTAGGGACATAAATGATTTAGAAAATAAGATAGTAACAAAAGATGAACTATAAGAGATGGAAGCTAAGTTGGAGGCAAAGATGGATGGTTTAAAAGAGGAGGTCATGGAAGTATTAAAAAATTTCGTAACAGAGAAGACACCTGAAAGTGAAAATGCATCCCGTGAAATTAATGATGAGGACACAAGGAAGGTGAATCAAGAATGGAGAAACTTCAACTTTGGGTTGAAGACCAACCACGTTCCTAAGATTGATATGAGGAAGTTTGATGGCAAGGACTCAATCACATGGATACTTCAGATGGAGCAATTCTTTGATCTACATAATGTGCCACATACACAAAAGGTACAAATTGCTTC